>MBAC02000379.1:0-13745 GCA_001712635.2 Nothophytophthora sp. Chile5
GCGACTTGTTGCACGACCTGCACAACCGGAACTACGGTGCATACCACGACTTGGAGCGCGCATTCTCCTTCTCCGACGGCTCTTCAGATCTGCGCTTCACTCTGGGCTTCGACCACATCCAGGGCGATCCATACGCGAGTCCGTCACGCGCGCACGTGACTGTCAGTGCCCTCTCCGCCGGTTTCCCGGAAGAAATGCACCTCTCTACAATCCGCAACGTGGCGTTATGTGATTATTTGACGCGCCAATTCGCAGCCAGTGCGCGCAGCGCCGGCGCAGATGCCAAGACTGTGAGCAGTTCGTGGCAAGGAGCCAAGGGCGGCGACATCTCCATCGACGCGCCTGGACAACACGTGCTCGAGCGGTCGTCAGTCATGGTGTTAGCCGGTGGAGACGTGGAAGCGCGCTTCAACATCAATCTTCCGGCTCGTGGCCGCAGCATCTGCGGAGACTGGGCCTACACCATCCTAGTGGACACGCTACCGCGGCTGGTTCAGCGCTCACTAGTGCTCTCCAGTCTGGATGTGAGCCATTTGTGGACGCATTTACAGTGCATCGAAGACCAGGAGACTCTGCGTGGCATGCTGAAAGACGCAGGATTGGTGGGTTTCATCCGCGATGGCGCCGTGTTGCCTCGTGAATCAGGCGCTTCGGACCGCCCACTGAGCAGTGACAAGGCTATCCCGTTCCAGTCGCCCAAGACATTGCGTCAATCCTTCACGCTGCCGAACTGTGGGGAACTCACAGGCATGGGGATCCCCACAGGCGTCACACTGTTCGTAGGCGGTGGTTTCCACGGAAAAACCACGGTACTTAAGGCTCTGGAAGTGGGGGTGTACAACCACGTGCCTTCGGACGGTCGGGAGTTCGTGGTGATGGATCCAAACGCCGTCAAAATCCGCTCGGAAGACTCCCGCAGCGTCACATGCACTGACATCAGCGCCTTCATCGACAACCTGCCGTTTAAACAAGACACGACGCGTTTCTCGACGGCCGACGCGTCCGGCAGTACGTCACAAGCCGCCAACATCGTGGAAGCGCTGGAGATGGACGTGTCGACGCTGCTGATTGATGAGGACACTTGCGCCACCAACTTCATGATCCGCGACTGGAAGATGCAGCAGCTGGTGGCCAAGGAGAAGGAGCCCATCACGCCCTTCATCTCGAAGGTGCGCGCACTGTTCGAACAGCGCGGCGTGTCTTCCGTGCTGGTAATCGGCGGCGCCGGCGACTACTTCTCCGTGGCGGACCACGTCATCATGATGGATTCCTACGAGCCGCGGGATGTGACGGTGGAGGCCAAGAAGATCGCCAGTGACCACGAAGAGATCCGGCAGGAGCCGGCTTTCGGAGGGTTCAAGCCTCGCATTCCGCTAAGCCGCGGCTTTGAAGTGAATGGCAAGGTCGTCTCACGCGGCCTGGGCAAAGTCCAGTATGGGGAGGTAGGCCTTGCTTCCGTCCCTTGCGAGCTGATAGAGAAGACAGCGAACTGACTGTTTGTTTGTAGGTGGACTTGGACTTGAGTGCAGTGGAGCAGATCGTCGAGCCCAGCCAAGTGCGAACCATCGCCGACGCGATCCAGAAGGCGCGATCGTACATGGACGGCAAACGCACGCTCGCGGTACGTGTTTTGGCTCTCGTTCGGTCACGTTCTTCTTGTCCCAGGGCTCTGTTGTTGGTCCGTTCTTCTCGTTTATAGTGCTTTGGATTCACTTACTTTGTGTTGTATAAATGCAGGAGGTGGTGGCGATTTTGGAGGACGAAATGGACCGCACGGGCTCGCTGGATGTCGTCGGTGTGCACAAGAAATCCGGCTTCTATGCGCGGCCGCGGAAGTTTGAGGTGTGTGCTTTTGTCGTCACTTGTCTCACGCTCTACTGTGGATATAGAGTGGCAGATACGGATAGTAACTTGGCAATCGGGTGTGGCTGTTGCGATTTTGTAGCTGGCAGCGGCGATCAATCGCCTGCGAACGGCTACGATGACGCAGTAAAACACGACGAAGGTGAAGCACGGAATACAAGAAGCAGGCATGTTTCACTTATCTTGGTTCTAATCAGTTTTGAGACATCGACAGCGTTTTGGCCGTGTTGGCAGAGCGTGTGCAGTCGAGGACGCTGGTGTTTGGAGCGAGAAGCTCAGCATCGTTCACCTCTTTTGGTGTGCATACTGCGTCTTGCTGACTGTTTAGGACAGCCTGCAGTGAGCCGCTTCGCGCGGTGAAAGCCTGTCGCACATGCTCAACATGCAACAGGAAGGCCAGAAGCCCATGGAAGACCGGTCGAACGTCCGGGTAGTCGTGAGGCCAGTGAACGTGCGAGAAGTACGCGTCCAGCACCTCAGCTGTCGCGCTACTCAGCTCAAGAGGGCGGCAGCGCTGCAACTCGGCACTCAATCCCAGTGGGTACCGCAGAAAGTGACACGCCGAATTCCAGCTGGAAGCTCCCACGATCTTCCTCGGTTTCTGCCACGCGATCTCTGGATGCAATAGCACGCGCGTGGCTTCAACGAGCACGGCTTCTGCCACAAGGTACGCCTCGAACGCCGCCGCGCTGTCTCCCCCCTCTGCGTCTACAGAATCTAATTGAACAGGATGCAGCTCACCGACTTGATTGGCTGCTTCCGCCATCGCTTGCAGCGCTACCAGCACGTTGTGGTCACGTCGTCCGTCCAAATCCGGCAGCAAGGCACCGTTCCCGTGGTGATGACGCTGCTCTTCTACCACATAAGCCACGTGGAAAGGGAGCGCGTGGTGCTCCGGGTACAGTCCCCAATGCAGTTCGTGCACAAACGCATTAGCGCTGGCCACGGTGACGCTACAGTCAGCGTTGAAGAGCACCGCGACCTGATCCCTCATCAGCGTCTGTCGAAGTGTGTCCCGCATGCTCACATCGTTCTCGTCAGCAATCTCAGCTAGACGTAGGAAGCCGCTACTGCTGCAGTCGAAGCAGACAAAGTAGTGCTCCAGGAATGGAAGTAGCCACTCCATTGCTGACGAAAATGCTGGCCCTACAACCAGCACAACTGGCGGGGTTATCACTCCGCAGACCTCGCAGTGGCTCTGGTAGATTTGCTCCAGCGCTTCCGATGCGATGGATCCCTCGTTAAAGATCAGCTCTCGGATGGCACGCAGTCGCGGGGATGGCATTGAAGCGCAGCCAGAACAACAGCTTGGATCACTGGAAGACGCTTCAAGCCCTGAGGTACGGAGGTCTTCGAACGGACGATGTGAAGCGACATACGCCAGACATCCTGGACATCCAACGGCGCCTTCGCCTTCGACGCCACTGCCTTCCAATCCCGCCATGAAGCGACGAGATGAGTTGGAGCACCGCAGATAATCCGAGAGTGCGATACACAGCGATTGTCGGGTCACCGCGTCATTACGACCCGAAGGAAGCGACGTGAGTTCCAGCAGCAAATGTGCTCGAAACTCGGTCTTCTGCTGGACGATGGAGATCGTCACGAAGCAAAAGACGCCACCGACTTTGGTCGCATATTTGGCGAGTCGCAAGACGCGGACGTACTTGGCCAGTTTGTCCAGCCACTTGGATGCCACCTCCGCTTTCCATCCAAGAACAGCATCGTGGCCATCAGCCTCTATGGCTCTGGTTCCGCCACTCGATACTGGCTCAAAGCGAGTCGAGGAGAGCAGATCCGCGAAGCTGGAGGATGGGAGCTGCACGCCGTACGGATTCACGTCGCGCTTCAAAAGCACCAGCCTCCTGGACGACTGGTGAGCTGTCGAAGAGGATGAAGCGCCGGTTTCCCACCGCTTTGGAGCGAGCTCCACGGCGTATTCAGTTCCATTGGAGTCGTAGATGTGCACCGTATACGACATGTGATCCACGATGACCTCGCCCGAGTATACTCGACGCTCGACTGCCTCTTCTGCTGCCTGGGGATCCTCAATGCGGTGCTTCCAGACGATAAACCCGCGATCTGAAGTCTCCCACTGAATATCCAAGTCACTGCCAAGCACCAACCGACTGGCAGCTACCGAGTGCTCGGTCAACAAACTCTCCAGGCCGTTCCAGCAGCTCACGACGAATCGTACAGTCGATGGCTCATCCGTCCGCAGATACACCGCTACAAGGGAGTACCCTCGCATCTTCACGCCTGCTTTGTGAACGCACACGAGCGCTTTATCATCCTCCCGAACACGAAGTGGCGGTGGACAGGGCGTCCCAGACCAGACCAGACGGAATCGCCGTCGCCGCCTCTCAAACAGCAGACACAGCCACTTGCAGAAGGCCGCCAGACCTTCGCTCGAGTGGCCATACCCCAGCGAGGTGTACTCACGCAGCGACATCATCAACGTGAAGGTAGCGGACGAACTCGGGTCGTATGCTACGATGCGAAGACCCTCCAGCTCATATCCACGTGCGTTTCGCGGGTATACGGAGACCAGGAAGCGCTTCCCGTTCATCTCGTGCATGCACTTGAACAAGGCGCAGGAGGCCAGGCGATCCCGTCGCGCTTTCTGGGATCGCAGACGTGTCTTGAGTCTCGCTCGCTGCTCTACAGCCCTGGAGAGAGCGTCTTCCAGCTTCATATTCACGTTTTCAGCGCGTCTGCGATCCAGTAGCAGCTCCGTTTCCAGTGCAAGACGCGTCAGTTGCTCCTGTCGTATGCGTTTCTGATGAATCGCACGTTGCCGCTTGGATTCCAGTTGGAGAGCGAGGTCGAGATCTGCTTCGACCTCTCCTGAACCAGCCGAATCGCTGGCTGTAAATGCTCGTATGTCGACTTCCTGGTCGCTGCTGCTGTTGTTCGGCCTCGAGCGGTAAGGAAGTGGGTCTACCACCTCTTCAAGTCGCTTTGAAGGCTTGAGTTTCTTCGATTGGAACGTTCGACTGCGGTCCATCGTTTTTCGACGGATGCACTCACGTCTTGCCGCTTCCTCCTGTCGCTTCTGCTCCTGTTTACCCACCCGTTGCTTGTCCTAGTTTCAAGGCACGAGGCGTCAAGGAAGACACGACGAAAACGGTGGACGTGTTCATTTCTCGTACCTTGTCGAGTCGTAAGGCATCCATTCGGCTCTTGTGTTTGTCCAGTTGCGTCGCCAAGCTGCCCTCTTCCTCCTTCAACACCGCAAGACATCGCTGCAATTCCTCGTCCAGCTTGTGGTACGTCTTGAGCGCTCCTTGACGGTATACATCACGACAGCGCCTAGCGAAGCGATGAGCAAGGCGACGTCAAAATCGGGCAGTGTATACTATACATACATGAGGAACGAAGACGTACCAGACGCGTTGGTCCTTGGTGCGGTCACAGTTGCGGCATATTTCCGTCCATTGCATCTACACAGCCATCGAATTCTGAGATTAACCACCCTCTTGTCCACTCCTACAGGCCGAACCTGCTCTCCTTGCACCTGATGGTGTAGATCTTCAATCGTTCTCGCTAGTTGAGCTCGTTCACGGCGATGAAGCGAAGCTCGATGCTCCGTTCGCCTGGCATTCGCGCGATAGTAGACCGATTAAAGTTGAGCCCACGATCGTATCAATCAAACCCGAGCCAACACGTACTTTAACTGCGTGTCGAGAGCTGCAATGGCGTCGTAAACCGTCGGGAAGTCCATTTTCGACGCTTGTGAATCCCCCTCACACCGTCCGAACGTTGAAGCGCCAGATGCCACGTACTCTCGTGCCGCTTTCAGCGCCATCAATCGACCGTGGAAGCTCTCTTCGTCAAGCAAGAGCTCCTGAGCAGCCGCAATTCGCGACCCATCCACGACATCGTCTTCTGGGAGAATGCTAGCCAGGGGTTTCACCAGAGGCTGGGGTGGAGGTTGTCTCCAACGAGTATTGGTCTCCTGCTGCCCCTTCGACCTCGAGTGCTTGAGCGTCCGTGACTTATGAACGTCTGTGCCAAGTCGTCGACTGATGGTCTGGTCCAGTGCGTCAGCGACGAGGAAGGGATTGCGACGCAGCCGAAAGCCGAGCCAGTCCACCAAATCCTCGCTCTGGTCCAGGAATTCCAGGTCTTCGCACATCCTCAGCAAATAATTCTCGTGTTCATGAACGAATGGCTGAGGTCTGCCTTGATGGACAATCGCTCGCCACTTCTCCACGCTTTCGACCACGACCACCGAAGCTGCTCGAGTCAAGAGCAGCAAATCCCCCAGCACGTGGATCTCCTTGCCTTCTGGAATCGTCGGAAGCTGGAGATCTCCAGCCTTCCGTCGACCCTTCACTCCGCCTTTGCGCTCCTTAGGAGTCACATTGGGCCACGAAAGCGGAGCGATACGCTGCAGTAGAGCACGGAGCTTCGCCTTGTGCTGCTCTCTCACGGCGATACTACCCAGCACCGCGAACTCCGCCTCTTGGATCGACCGGATTGCACTCGCAGCCGCATCTTCGTCTCGGTCTCCCAGCTTCATCCAGTCAACTTCCACCTGCCTCCAAGAGTCACAAGGTCGTAACGGCATCAAGCAACAACAGACATCACCCAAAGGTACACAAGACGGCACCAAAAACCTTCAAGCTCAAGCCTTGGGCCTCTTCTCATTGATGCCGTCCTCCAAGTTCACGATCTTGAACTGCGCAGCCGACGGCTTATTCTCGGGCGTGCCTCGGATGATACTGAGACTACTATCGGCTGGAGCTCGCATAGCTACCCAGCCACCCAGTCCGAAGTAGCTGGCGAGACAGAAGAGCGGGGTGCTGGGTTTGGCCTCCACGAGGAATTGCTCGTAGGAATTCAGGTCTGCGCCTCGGATTTTCAGGTTCCCGAGGCGGTTGAGACCCAGGAAATGACTGGATTTCTCGCTCTGGAACCCCCACACGTCGCTGTCGTCACCCAACGTGTAGGCGCGGAACGTACAGCCTTCTAAAACCACGTCGGCACTATCATATACGACGAAATCACGGCATTAGACGGTGAAAACACGATAAAGCCGTTGTTTTGCCAGCGCAAATCCCGCTTTCGTGGGGAAAGACGTACTTCAGAAGCGCTTCTCCGTCCACATCCCGGAGGAATCGACCGGTTTGAACCTCCTGGAAGGCGCAACGGAAGCGGAACACAATTTGCATCTTCCGGCCGGCGATCTTATTCGCCTGGATCCCGACCCGCTTCATATCGTGGTGCACCCGGCCGATTTTCGAGTCCAGACGGTCCAATTGCGCGTTCTGAGTCTCCAGAGCGCTGCCCAAAGACAGCGACGCCTCCTTCAACTCGGCCAGCTGCGGCTCCAAGTCGCGCAGGAAGTTCTCGTGGACATCCTCCGTCGTCTGCTGCCTCACGTGACTCTGTTGCTGGCGGAATTGCTGCCCGTTCGGTGGCGCAGATGGCGCTTCTCGTGTCCTTCGGTCTGAGTTGCCCGGTCGTGATCGGAGCTCATGCACGCTGTTGTAGTGCATCCCAAGCTGGTCGGATGACTGGAACATGACCTTGCACTCGGGACAGATGAAGCCCATGGCAATCTATCCGTCATATACACAGCATATAGCAGAGTCAGTAGTGCGCTACAGCCGCATCTGGCATACAGGAGACACGGAAACACGTGCCTCAGCCGAGCCATTTGCACCGGAGCCGACCGGCGCGGCTGAGAACTTGTTGTACAGCCAGCCGGACCACGTCATGCCTCTGGGGTTTAGACGGCGAAACGTGTCAGTTTTGCCACCGCAGAACGTAGTAATGCCTCGGCAAACTCACCGCAATACTCGCTTCGACATATCGACAGTCGACTGGGTCTCATCCACCACGCGCTCGTTGCGCCCGAGTTGCTCTTTCAACGCGGAAGAGAACGACGCGTCAGAGTGAAGACGACGGCAATGAACCTGGATGGGGAAGACCGCACGCACCGGACTGCATGCTGATGGCGTGCGCGGTCTCGCGCCCCATCTCCAGCGCGCCGGCCACATCCCGTAGCGACTGCGTGTGGCGCTCCTGCCATTGCGCCGCGCGTTGCCGCTCGGCTTCCGCGCGCTCCCCCGCCATTATCCGTTGCTCTCGGTGTTGATGTTCTTTCGGTGCGAATCAGAACGACGTGGTGGGTGCTACTGCCACCAAACTGCTTCTCTCCTTGTCGCCCTGTCTAGTGCCACCGATCTGCAGTCTTGCGTTACTGCCACAAGAAATCGAGTTTGCGCACAGTGGGTCGGTTCGTAGCAACGAGCGATACAAACGCCGCGCAACTGGCAACTTCCCGCTGGCGAGATTCGAACCTATCCGGGCGAAATCTTTTTGCACAGATTTTGCACCGAGTCATGTTTCCGAAAAGCGCGGCTTGTCTGCTTTGGGCCACCCCTTTGTTGTGGCCAAACTGGCGTGCGTCAACGCTGCGCGAAACCAGGCCACCGCACGCTGATCGTGTAACGCAACTCAGTGCCCTCCGCTTTGCAGTGGCAGCAAATTACTGCCACTGAGTAACGTCCCGGTCGTACCACTGATTTAAGGCGAGCGCAGCTGACCCGTCTCTTGACCGCTGGCTAACCGCTGGCGCTCGCCCTTCTCTCGTCCCACTCCTGACTCGCGGCAGCCGAGCCGACGGTTCTCTGCACTGGTCGGTTGACTCCCTCGCCGCCCATCTCCACCTCTCTCCCTCCCCCCTGTCGCTCGCCTCGCCATCGGCCAGAAAATCCCGTCGTTTCGGGCACTCGGCATTCCGTCACTTGCCAATTCGCCGTGGGTTGAGTTCGTGAAGGCAAGCCAAGTGCGTCAAGCCAAGTCTCTATGGCCGCGACAGCAGCAGACAAGAAGAAGCAGGTGCGCTGGGGAACCGTGAGCGTGCTGGAGTTCCGCGTGGGCTACAACGCCAGCACCGTCCCGACCAGCGGCGGGCCGCCCATCGGCCTCATCGGCCGGCCGGCGCGGCATTCGTACTCGATGATCTCGGCGGAGGACGAGGAGGAGACGGAGGACGAGAGCGTGGACTCGGAGTCCGACACGGAGATGGCGGCGGTGGCCACTAGCAGCTCGAAGCGCAGCCAGAACGACCTGTGGGTGTGTCCCATGGAGCGCGCGCGCATCCTGGCGGAGGAGAACAATTTCTCGCTGGAGGACGTGGCGCTGATCTGCAGCGACGTGCGGGCGACGCTGGACTCGCGGTCGTACTCGCAGCTGGACCAGGTGGCTGAGAAGATGTTGCAGTGCGCGGAAGTGACGCGGATACAGGACCTGCGGAACCTCCGGTATTCCTTCCACGACGCGCGGGAGAAGGTGCTGTTGTTCTAGAGCGCCGGCAGTGAGCCACACGAGGGACGTGCGGTGGAAGTGGAGTCGTTCAAGGACGTGAGAGCTAGCTGTCCGCGGATGTATGGTTTATTAGCGTCGCAGGAAGGCGAAGTGTGCGATGGCGACGCGGAGCGGAGTGTGTCGTCCGCCAGTATTTATTTGTGCCGTGCATGTTGTATGTGTAAAGACCACCACCACCCAAACAAAATAGACGTGTTGAGCTGATTATGGATTTCTTGCTGCCTCCTTCCTCTCTTCGTCTTCAAGTGGAGATCTGTGGGCCCCGCCGCGGGAAGGAGATGAAGTCGTCCTAGTGCTTGCAGGTAGCGGGCGGCCTCTGACGTGAAAGAGCACCTCGATGTCAAGGCTTCGGTCTCCGAACGGAAGCAAGACATAGTGCAGCAAAGAGGAAGAAGAAGCCGTCGATATTGAAGGGCGGGAAGAGCTTGACGACCTCGGGCATGAGCGCTCTCATTGCCCAGCTGGAGGTCGTGGGGAGCGCCACGACTGGCGCGCGGACGCTGAACGGGAGCATCTCGGTCGGGTAGATCCAGCGGATGGGCCCCAGGAGATGGCGAAGTTGAAGATGAAGAAGGCCGTGCCGAGCCAGATGAATGGGCTGAGGAAGTGAACGCCCGAGAGGACGAAGGCCGCGTAGATGCCGTCGTTCGTGATGTCCTTGAAGATGAGCGCACCGTAGCTCATGATGGGGTTGATACCCGGATCCGTTTTCACGGCGAACAGCTTGAAGATAAACAACTTGTGGGGTCAATACGTGCCTGCGGCCGCGATGAATAGCGCCACGAAGACCGAGTTGACCACCATGGGGTACGCATCGAGATGTTGAAGACCGAGCGGCGAACAGCTTGTTCATCTGCTCCTGCGTGCGGATGGAGCGACGCTTGTACCATCGCCGCAGTGGCGCAACCATGTAGATCCAGCCGAAGAGCTGCATCAGCGGTAGTAGCGCGCTCAGCAGCATCATGGTCGTGGTGCTCATGCCCCCCGTGGGGTACTTACCAGCCGCGCTCAAAGTCTTTGTACTTGCCCTTGAGCACTTTTCCAGCCAAGGACACGGAGCTCAAGCCCAGCTCAGCGCTCACGACCAGCACGATGACCGCCGTGTTGAGGATCTGCGTGCCGAGCATCCGCACAGCCACCTTGAGCGTCCACGTGGACGCGCTGGTGTGTCGTTCAAAGGCCGCAAGATGGAGCTCAGCAGGACGTTCGCGATCACGACGACTCCGGCAGACCACACGATGAAGCAGGTAGTCCTTGGTGTAGTCCTTGGTGCCGTGGATATAGCTGAACACTTGGCGGTACTGGCAGTCAATGCGACCGAGCAGTTGCAGTGCAGCGCGTGACTGGCCACGTATGTTTCGCACGCCAGGCCTGCGTTCAGCACCAGATCCTTGCTGTAGAAGCACGACAGCGTGTTGCGCTGCTGGCCTCGGACTCGCACAGGCCCAGACAACGCACGGGCGACGGGTACGCGCTCCCCCGCGGACTTGAGAGCGCTGCCCAGCGCGTAGCAGATGCGGAGCTTGGCGACGATGGTAGCCACATGGAATGTTGGTCGATAATATACTTCGTCACCAATTGTAAAGGCCTATGCCGTCTATATATGTAATTTCGGAATATCAGAAACGATGTTGAAGAGGCCACCAACTGGAAAAATGTACATCTCTCGCCACAGACTGACCCAGATCCGGAAGCTTCACGCATCGCGCACGTCTTCCTGGCGCGACATGCGTGCGCCTGAGGAGTGGCACGCCGCTCACATCGCATGACACGTTGTGTCCATCACTATGATGATCGTAGCCACGTTCAGAAGCAGACAGGCGTCTGTAGCGGACCCCGTGCGTCATGCCTGGCTCCCGACCAGCCACTTCGACCCGCTTTCTCGCACATCATGCACCTGATCGGGCGGCACACTTGACGCTACAAGTGCACTTGAGGCACTTCATCTGATATCATCGATAGCCTTGGAGCGGCTCGGTGGGGCCGTGCATGCTGCCAGTAACCCCGCAGTATGGAGAGTTCAGGAGAGCGAGCCCACCACGCGGCCACAGTGGACTCCACCCCCCAAGAACTATGGCTTCTACTCTCTGGACAGCGCAGGCAGCCATCTCCGATGGCCAGAAGCCGCCTTGGGATAAGGACAGCGTCTCGTAATAGCTCGCAACTCGTCCGTTTCAGCCACGAAGGCAGCAATGGCGTCTGCATTTAGCTCGTGAAGCGGTTCTCGGCCGCCTTTCAGTCGTCCACATCAAGCCCAAGCACAGAGAAGCTTCAGCCCTGCTCAGGACCAAGCGGAGAGCTTGCTTGGATGGCAGCCACCGCCCCCATGGACGTGCCTTCGGTCCCAGCAGGCTCCGTGTCGCCGCTGGCCATCTCCATCAAGTCGCCTCCGCCGTCTCCACCCAAGTTTCGTCTGGTGGCGACCCCAAGCGTAGCAGATGTGCTGGCCACAGATGGCAGTGTGGACGTTCGACTGCTGATGATCTCCATGTGGAAGCACCGTGCCAACGCGCCTTTCACGGCCGAGTTGTGCCAACGCTTGTGCTCGATGCCTATCAGTCAGCCCATGCTGGACCAAGTGGAGTTCTATCTGCCGCAATTGGCGCACATGGTGGTGCATCTCGAGCGGGAACTGCCGATGGAAGCCATGGAGCAATTCGTGCTGCTACTATCGCAGAGTAGCGTGCATTTCGCACTGCAGTTCTTCTGGATGATCTACGCCGCCTTGGATGAGAACCGGCCGAAGCGGGCGGGTAACAACCCTCATACCTTCGCTCGTTGTGCCCAGCTACTATTGGCGCTTGAGCAGTGCTTCGTCTACGGCTCTCCAGCCTCTCGTCAAGCCTCGGAGCTGCTGACTACACACAGCATCTCCAAGACCGAGATGGAGCAGATCCTGGTGGCGGACCGCCGGTTCTTCGCGGCCCAACAGAGCACTCCAGATTTCGTGGCAAGCAGCGGAGACACGGAGGTCATTGCGCCGCTTTGTGGCGGCTGGCTGTTCAAGAAAGGAGGAGGCACCAGTACTATGGGCCGGCGTAATTGGACACTGCGTTGGTGTCGCCTTGAGAAGCGCATCTTGCTGGTTTTCTCCAAGTCTTCCGACTCACAGCCACGCACTGCCATCCCGCTCCATGGCGCTGAGATCCGAGTCATCGAGAACAAGCGCCGACCATTCTACTTCGAGGTCTCGCATACTTTCAGCGACACTAAGGCGAAATTCGCTGCACAAAGCGCTGAGGAGCTGGCCATTTGGGTCGCGCAGCTCCAGAAGACCGCTGCGTTGCCGGAACCGCCCGCTGGAAGCCCCACGAAAGGCAGTGATAGTCCGGAACGCACACTGGCTCGCATGTCCTTCACGATGCGTTCGTTCCTGTTGCAATCGGCCAGTAACGTGGCGACAGGCGGGGACGACAGCTCCGTGGCGACGCCTTCGAGAGAGAACTCTCCTTCTAAGACGGACAGCGTCAGTCGCCCGCCTGAAGTCACGGCGGAAGCTCTGGCTGGTCATCTCGAGCAGATGCGGACCCGAATGCTCAGTAGCGGAGGCGCAAGTGTCTGCTCGACGCTGGGGGCAGGCGACACCGAAGTGAGCACTTCATCCACGACGGATTGCTGTGGCTTGGACGCACTGACGCAGGCACTACTGCTACCGGATCAGCAACGACGCTATGAGTTCTTCTGCGGCATGATCCACTTCGTCAAGGCCATCACTGATGTGTCCGAGGCATTACGACGCGTCGAGCCCAGCAAGCGGAAGGCATTGCTGCAGCCACAATTGGAACAGCTTCGACTCCCGAGACGAGCTTATATCCCGCTATGCAAGTCCACAGAGGTACGATTTGCTTATCTGACTGCGTTAAGCACCACCAGACTCACCCGATTTGACCTGCGTTCGTGCTGAGCTAGCCATACTGCAACATCGTGTCGGTGTTTCCGAGCGAAGGCCGCGTCTTCAGCACTCACGTACGCCATTCTGCCTCCATATTTACACACACTACCTTGCTTACACCCAGCTACATGCCCATTACTCTGCTACTATAGGAACGTGCGCCGTGTTTGATCTACTTCGGCACGGAGGAGAGTGATGACGGGGATGACGTGTCCACCGTGCTGTTCAATGAGCTCTACGACACCCGAACGAGACACGTCGGCGACGTCGCGGGCGAAGGCGAAGGCGAAGGCGACGACAATGTGACTGTCTTTGACGAGCAAGCGGCCGACATCGTGACGCCAAGCAAGCGAGCGAAAGTCCCTCCGCCGCCCCGAACTGAACACTCCTCGAGGCAGATGTCTCCCTTCCTCCGTGAACTCCTGGCGGACGAGACGCGGAAGCTCCGACTGGAGAAGACGTTCGGGGAACTGACGTTCTCCAAGGCAGAGAGACTGAAGGTCAATGAAGAGGGTGCGAACTCGGATCGGTGGCGGCTATCAGGTTTAATGGCGAAGAGCTTCGACGATTTGAGACAAGAAGTGCTGGTCATGCAGCTCATCGCGTACTTCCAGCACATCTTCAAGCTGGAGAAGCTGCCGCTTCGACTGCA
>MBAC02000381.1:0-10299 GCA_001712635.2 Nothophytophthora sp. Chile5
CGTGTCGTTCCGCACCTTGAAGTCGAACCCTGTGGTGGGCATCCCGGCCGAGATCGTGGCCAAGCTGGACAAGGAGGACGCCAAGTGGCGCTACAACGGCACGCGCGGCACCATCCAGAGCGTGCTCGCCCCTTCGCCGTTGCTCCAAGCCGAATAGAGCGTCAGGTCTCGTCCTCCGGCCTCTTCTCACGACGGGTCCGTCACCTTCTCCCGCTTAAGGCCGCATCAGTTGACGTCTCCAGACTGCCGACACTACTCCGACCAGTGCCAAGCAGCACGGGAGGCCCAGTCTGCAGCTGCTTCCTCTTCCTTCTCCTCCTCTTCTTCCGGCCTTTGGCCTGTTGAGTCGTGGCCGCGAAGGTCGAGAGCGCCTGGATGAGGTCCGCCATGCTGCTCGCCAGCAGCTCCGGGTCGTCGTAGCATCGCGTCCAGCTCTCGTCGTCCGCCTCCTCCTCCGCGGCCGCGTCGTGCTCGCTCCGCTTCGCCTCCGGACTCCCCGGCGACTCCACAGTGTCCTCTCCGCTCTCCAAGCTGCTGCTGCCGCCGTCCAGCCCCACGAGATGGATCTGAGGCAGTAGCCGCGCTTCCTGCCCACTCAGCGACGGAACAGGCAGTCTCCTCGGGGCTAGAGGCACTCGGACGGCGGTTGTGAAGGCGGAGCTGCCTTGTTGGCCTCTCTTGGGCTCGCTCCGGCACTTCCGCGGGGACTTGAGCAGTCCTGAAGGCAGAGGGAAGGTCGCTCCGGCGTCCTTCGCGGCCAACAGACTGCGCTGTCGCCTCCCAAGCGGAGCGACGGGAGATTGGACGTCTTGGAGCGGCAGACGAGTGGCGTTGCCTCCACAGCTCGGCACGATACTCAGCAGCGGCAAGGACAGGGCAAGCAGCGGGACGGCGACGGTCGCTGCGGCTGCTACGGAGGCTCGTGGCAAGACGACGGCGTGCCGCGCCTCCTCCTCCTCTCGGGGCAGTCGTCTGGGCGTCGTCTCCGGCTCGAGGACGTCGTGGTCGTCGTCGCTGTCGAGGTCGAAGGACGCCGAGACGATGGCCACCGCCGCCGTCTTCCAGGTCGCGGTCGCAGCTGCCGCCTTCAGTCGTCGCTGCCGTCCAGCCTCCGCCTTCTCCTCGCTGAACGTCGCCAGTGTCCGCGGACTCTGGAGCTCGGCGGGCTCAGCGGCGGGCGGCGGCGGCTTGCGAAGACGCGGAGGCGCCGGCGGAGGAAGCGGAGGGGGTAGCGTCGGCTTGTGCTTGCCCTTGGCGCGCAGAGTCGGCAGGTTCGCGCCAGAGCTGCCGCCGTCTTGAGCTCTCGCAGCCCGCGGCTTCGTCTTGACGGCTCTCTCCGCCGCCGGACGACGGCCAGGCAGCTGGTCGTCGCAGTCGTCCAGGCCCCAGCCGCAGATGGCGTCCGCATCCTCCAGCACGGCGTCGTCCTCGTCTCCGCTCGTCATAGCAGTCGCCACTCAGCCAAAACACCCGGAAGCAGTCGACGAACCAGCCGATCGGCCCACAAATAGCTTAGACATGTTAAAATACTCGGCACTACTCGGCCAAATGCCGTCGTCACGCCACGCCTCCCTCCGCCTCCTGCTGCTCTGGGCCCTCCGCCTCCGGCTGCTCTGGGCTCTCCGGCTCCGGCTCCGTCTGGAACGCGGCGTCCACCTCGTCCGCGTCCACTACATCGAACGCCGCGGCCTTGTCCCTGGAGCTGAAGGGCCGCAGCTGGCCGTCGCGCGTCTGGGCGCCCACGAACCAGCGACGCAGCCTCAGACTCTGCAGCTCTCCGTACCAGCCCAGCTCGAAGTGGAAGCCGCGCTTCGGCTGCAAGGGCCGGCGCTTCGTGAGCTTCAGCGCGCTGGGACTCGCGCAAAGCGCCAGCTGCGGGTCCGCGTAGTCCTCGAACGCCACGCGCACGCAGTTGTAGGCCGACACCTGCACGCGGAGCCTCAGCGCCGTGGGCTGCTGCCGGAAGGCCCAGTCCGTCTCGTGCGGGTCGTTGGCCACCAGATACAGCGCGTCTCCGAAGCGCTTGGCGTAGCGGGCGCTCCGCTTGCTCTGCGGCGTCTCCGCCGTCACGCGCTGCCGCAGGTACACGCGGCGGCCTTGCAGCCGCAGCAGCTGGGCGTTCGCCAGCCGCGCCTGGCCTCGGAGCTCCTCCAGCGTCTGCTCCAGCCGCTGCAGCAAGTGCGCGGACTTGGTGGACGCAGCGGACGGCGAGCGGACGAAGGGGACGCCGCCCGCGCGACTCAGCAGCTGCTTGGACCAGACCACGCCCGTGGTGCACCACAGCGCCACGTGCTCGCAGTTGAGCGACAGGATGCTGAAGTGGCCCTGGCCCAGGCCCAGCAGGAAGCGGCAGCGCGCCAGCACCACGGGCGGCGCGTCCGCGCGCGCGCGATGCACCTCGCCCAGCCGCGACAGCGCGTCCGCCACCAGCGACGAGTTGTACTGCACGCGCCGCATGTCGCGCACCGGCCGCGCGTTCAGGAACTCGCGCAGCGTCGTGAGCATGAAGCGCGAGTCCTGCTGCGAGGCGCGGAAGCCGGCGACGCGCGACCACACGTGCGCCACGACGATGTCGTCCGCCGAGGAGCCGGCCGTATACACGATGCCGTGGTGTGTATACCGGAAGGGCCAGCGACTGGTGTCCCAGATGCAAACGTGGTCCGCCGGCTGCAACGCCGCCACGTTTTGCACGGCGCAAGTGTTCATTCTTTTTGCAGAACGGGGGGTTGTTGCAGTGCGATTCACGACGGATAGACTCTTTTGGCGCAGATTCAGCGGGAACGTAGCGCAACACGACCGCAAAGGGCTGGGTGAATGAGTCTTGCTTGGCGCTGGCGATGGACCGTGCGCTGCGTGGTAAGTTGAATTCTGCGGGCGCGCTTGCTTGACTTGGCGCGTGTCGTCCACGCGGTGGGGAGCTGTCAGCGACGCTCTGCTCTTCTGCTGGGCCTGGTCCTTTTCGCCGACTGGTTCGAGCGAGGCACGAAGAGAGGAGAACGGGTGTCACGTGCGCAAGCCTATCCTCTCGCGTTCGCCTCCTTTTTGCGACCGTTTGTGCCGCTCTCTCCCTTTGGCAAAAGTTTTTGCACAGGAATGGACGAGAGACAGGACCTCAACCCCGCACGAATGCCAAAACAGACAACGGTGTGTGGGCGTGCCTTCTGCTAGGATAGCTGGTTGGAGAGGTCGGAAAGAGATTGGGAGCAGTCAGCTCCGTCTCGTTTCGCAAAAGCTGTATCGCAAGTTATGCCATTGCATAGGTTAGGAACGTATGCGACATGTGAAGAGCTCCTCGCAAAACCTGATGGCATCAGAATCTGATTCAGATGAGATGCGGCACCGCCATCTCCATTGTCAAGGCTCAGATTGAAGAAGGGCGGGGAGTCGGTGGCTGATACGCTTGATACTGGCTGGAAATCCTCCACCTCAACGGATCAAGAGCGGGAGCGCTCGGCCTTGTCCTCGTGGCAACCACAGGTCTCCAAGCGCATGCGCTGCCCGCCGCACGTGATGGCTGGCTCCTTTGGATGCGCGTGCGCACGTGGATCTGTGCACTCGCTGGTTGAGGCCGACTGTCTGACGAAGGCCCAACGGTCGGCGTGACTCCGGCCGAAACGATCGCTGCTCTCGTGACTCTTTGCGCGAAGATGCAGCGATGTGTGCGCTCGCTGGTCCCACTCGATCAATGGTGGAGGATGCGTGTGCGACTTGGGACGCGGAGGCGGAGGAGGTTCTGCGTGCGTGGGGATTTCCTAGCCAGACGACGCTGTCGGACACATCAAGACCGCTGGGACCAGGCTGGCAAGGCGAGCCTTGTGACTTGCAGTCAACTGCGCTGAACAACCACAGCAAATCATTGCAATCAGTGCTATGACGCGACTTGATACAACTTCAATGCCCAATCAACACGGTGTCAGACATGACAGCGCTCGGTATGTAGGGCGAGACGCATCGCCGCCGGCACTGCTAGACTGCAGGTCGCCGTCTCTTTCTCTGCGAGCGACGTAAGCTCTCATCTTGGACCTCGCCATCCTCCTCCTTTAGCTCCACTCTCTCCTCTTGCGCAGCAGGAGGTGGCGGCACGTGCTTCCGCTTCCGCTTGGCAGCAGTAGAGCTCGCTGCCTTTGCGGTAGCGGATGTGGCAACAGTCCCGTCATGCGCTTGCGCATACAGACACAGCTGCACACGCTGTGCCGTCCACGTCTGCTTGGATTCGGCCTTGTCGTGCTCAGTGGCAGTGCACTGATCGTTCAGCCACGTGGCCTTCGCCCGCAGTTGCTCCGCGAAGCTCAGGAAATGCGGGAGCGTGTACTTCCGCGGACCGATAATCGCTGTGCAGAGTGAAAAAGCGTTTGGTGAGTCAAACGCAACCTCAACAGACAGACACGCTTGGAATGGAGCGCTTTCCGTACCGGCAATGGCTTCCAGTGCTTCGTCGCCCATGAACGGGACGCTGTTGTCGTACGCCGCGAGCACCGCCGACGCAGTCGCAGGTCCCACCTGGAGGGCATCAGCCAATCAATAACGCAGCATTAGAAGCACATAGAGGAGTCGGCCTTCAGAGCCACAGTAACGGGCACTACGTACTCCCTTCAGCGCGCTGAGCGCTTCGGTGGCAGCGCGAAGGTTGCCATCCGTGAGTTTCTGCAGCGCTTGGAGCGACGCGGCCTTCACGTCCGTCGCGGTCAAGCTTGTAACGTATTTCATGAGCTGGGGTCTCCTATCGCACGCGGTTCAATCCACTAGATCAGCCGCGGGAAGTCAACTCGACAAGCGTCAAGAGGTGGCTTCGCGTCTCGCGCCAGCCACACCTCCGACCTGCGACTGGACGCTGCCACCAGTCAACCTGATGGCTTCTTACTCACCACTTCCCCTTCTTCAACTTCCATTCCATCAATTTCACCAGCTCCGGCTGCGTCATGTATGGCTCCGGATCGCGTGCGTGCAGAGTCGTCGGTAGAGTGGTGAGGCACCAGCGGTCGAGCGTCGCGAGGCCCTCTTTCTGCAGAGCGGACGCACAAACGGCCGTGAGCAGGGACAGTCCGACCTCGTGGTCGTATCATAACAGAGAGAGAGAGAGAGAGAGAGAGAGAGAGAGAGAGAGAGAGAGACCTGTACGGACTGGAGGATGGCGTCGTAGCGCGCCCAGAGCGCCGCCCAAGGCGCCGCGTCGGGCGATCCCCATAGCGCTGGAGCCATGACTTCAAAGGGCCGCTTCAATTGGCGCGGAAGATGATCGCGATAAGTACGGTTGCTGGTTGAGGGGCTGATGGATATATTTTTATCCAACGTTTTGCGACCAGCTGGGCGATCGTCACGAGCATTTCAGCCAATGAGGGGGCGGCATCTGGGTTCGGGGCTGAACGCAGAGCCTGTGATGCACGGTCCTTCGGGAATCACCTAAACGCAGTCGGCGGATCTTCTGGGCTGGAGCGCGTCGCCTGCTTTTCCCCGCAGCGGCTGGCTGAGCTGCCATCCACATCCAGCGCATCGCAGCGACCTCTTTTTTCGGCCAAATAAGATATCACTTTTGGCTAATTTATGCGTTTATGCAGGCTCCCATTCGACTCTCGGCGGCTGCAGCTGGGTGCCACGCTGCCTGATCTATGCCTTCTCACAGGTTTACGACTGCTCTACGACCCCATGAACATGGCCAAACCCAGTTTTTCGCAGACTCGGGAGGCTTGACAAGTCGGTCGCTTTCCACGGAACGTCCGTCCGTTCCCCTACCCGCGTTTCCGAAATAGGAAAATCCGCCCGCTAAACTTACCACACTTGGCCGGCACGAACGTGCGCACGAGGCGGCACAAAAATTCCCAGGGCCGCAGCACGCGAGGCGGCTCGGAGCGAGCGAGAGCTTCCGCGGCTATCGCACTCGCTCTTCTGGCTCACACCCCTCGAGAGGCAGGAGGGCTTGACCGGTCGACCAGCACACACCTTTCGACTATCGGTACGCAGTTACTTCAGAAGTGCGCGTGCGTGGCAGACTGCCCTTCAGTTTTTGCAGACCGCGTTTAACCACCTGCTGCGCTTTTCCGTTACGCCAGCTAGGTATCGATCGCGCGGCCTGTCCCCTCGTTTCCGCCCGTGCGCTAGGAGCTAAAGTTAGCTTCTCCGCTCTTTCTCTCGTCCTCACTTTGCAACTCGTCCGGCCGCCAGGATGGAGGAGGCCAAAGACGCCGCCACCGCCAAGTTGCTTATCGCCACGCTGCAAAAGTACGGGTACGACCTCGATGACGCGCGCTCCAGCTCCAGCACCAGCTCCAGCTCCGGATCCCTGAGCGGCGACGAAGCGGAGGAGGCGCGCGGCTCCGGCGCGCTCCGCCAGAGCCGCGGGGCCAGCGCCGCCGGCATCCTGGCGCTCCGCGAGCGCAAGAACCAGCAGAGCGCGCTCCACATCGCGGCCAAGAAGGGGCATCTGGACGTGCTGCGGGCGCTGGGGCGCCTCCCGCGCGTCCAGGACCATCTGGACGCCGGCGACCGCCACGCCAACACGGCGCTGCACTTCGCGGCCAGCAGCGCCAAGCCGGAGGCTCCGGAGCTGGTGGCCTTCCTGCTGGGCCTGGGCGCCAGTCCGCACGCCGTGAACGTGCGCGGCCAGACGCCGCTGGCCATCCACATCATGACGGCGCGGACGGACGACGCGGCCATCACGAAGCTGCTGGTGGCGAAGCTGGCCACGTCGTCGGCGTCGGCGGACTCCGGACTGGCCGCTCCGTCCCTGAACGAGCTGGGCAACGGGACCACGTACCTGCACATGGCCGTGGAGCGCCAGCTGAGCGCGATCGCTGGCGCGCTGGTGCAGGGCGGCGCGTCCATTAACGTACCGGACCAGAATGGCGTCATGGTGAGCGACGTGGTGGCCAAGAAGCTGCTGGTGAAGCTGGTGTGCGTGATGACCGAGGGCTCGCAGGCCGCGCCGCCCGACATCGTGCGCGGCCGCTGCAAGATCTGCCGCCAGCCCAAGGGGCTGCTGGACCCGCTGCGGGATTGCGCGCTCTGCGGCCGCGCCGTGTGCAAGAACTGCTCGCAGAAGGCCTCGGACATCCGCAGCGCCACCAGCGAAGGCGGCCACGCCGCCGTGCCGCTCAAGGACAAGGACGCCGGCAAGTTCTGCACCGTGTGCTGCACCGTGAAGCTGCTGCGGAGCAAGCAGCATCGCGACCGCGAGGGCTTCAACAAGAAGCTCATGGGCTGCGGCATGAAGTAGAGAAGAGAGGCAGGCGCGAAAGCGATCCGTTACGTTAAGCAGGAGGCGAGGAAGGGAACAATGACGTTGAGGTCCGCTTTGGCTTGGCTTCGTGTGGCTACGGTCTGGTCGCCTGCTTGGAGGGGGCGTCAGTCCACCAGCGCGTTGTAGGACAGGTAGGTGATGGAGGCGACGGCGAAGACGCCGCCCGCGTAGGCGAAGACCAGCGCCAGCCGCGGCGAGTAGAAGGCGTCGCGCTCCACCAGGTAGCCGCGCGAGACCTCGTAGAGGAAGAGGCCGGGCACTGTGAGCGCCAGCAGGTTGCCGGCCACGGAGCCCACGAAGGCCATGACGGTGCCCAGGTTGCGCGAAGACACGGAGAAGAGGTGCGCCACCAGCAGGAAGGCCACGGTGATGGCGGTGCGGAACGGCAGACTCTCGCGGTCGTGACCCAAACAGCAGATCTCCACGAGCTGCCGCAGCGGCTGGAAGGTCATGGGCGTCTTCAGCACCATGCTGAAGCCCAGAGCCAGTCGCGCGCCGTTGATGAGCGTGTCGTCGGCTCGGAAACCCGTGAGGATGTCGCTCGGCGGCTGGCCGTGGAAGCACGCGAAGCCCAGGTACGCGAACAGCAGGTAGATGGCCAGTCCCCAGCCCACCAGCGCCCTGTGCACGTGCGTCATCTGCGTCTTGTCGTGGATCTCCTGGTAGGCGCGCGGCACGTTCAGCTGGCACACGAAGCTCAGCGTGACGATGGGGACGGCGTAGGCCAGCGCCGCCAGCTCCGAGGAGAACTCGTCGGCCGCGTTGGGCGGGATCTGCGCCGCGAACTCCGGGTCGTCCTGCGCCGTGCGGACGGTCAGCGCCACGAGGATGTAGAGCAGACAGAGCAGCACCAGCATGTTGGCGAAGCGCAGCTCGTGGATGGTCTCGGGCAGACAGAGCGGGATGGCCACCAGCATGAAGAGCAAGCTGCAGCTGCTGCGGCTGAGGCTGCCCGCCAGGAAGGGCTCGAACAGGTCCATGGCGATCACCATGTAGCTCACGATGGCGCCGAAGAGCAGCGCCACGGTCAGCAGCCGCACGGCCCACACGCCCGCCGCGCCGAACAGCCGCGAGCTCAGCGCCTCGTACGAGAACTCGCAGGCCGCGTCGCAGCACACGGTGAGCATCTCGCAGGCGTGGAAGGCCAGCCACGTGCCCAGGAGGAACAGCAGCAGCGCCGGGAACACGCCCACGGCCTGCACCACGCCGGGCAGCGTCAGCACGCAGGCGCCCGTCATGGTGGTGGCCAGCCCCAGGAAGGACGAGAAGGCCGAGCCCTCCTCCGTGTGGCCCGGCGCGTGCGGGACCGGCGCGGACGAGGCCGACGAGCCGGCCGCCGTCTTCTGCGACGGGCTGCGGCCGATGCTGGTCGTGCGCAGCAGCGACGACGCCTCGGTCGCGGTCATGGCGGAGCAGCAAGCGGGGAACGGACGGTGACGATTGATGCGCGCCGGCTGGGGGCTGGTTATTTTCGCTCGACGACGGTTTGGTTGGAGGCGTTATTTTCGATTGAACAGGATGCAAGCGGACACCGAACCGAAATTATCGCTATACGCGTATATTCTGGGTGGGTGTGTCGTTGGGAGTTTGGGTGTTTAACAACCAAACACCCAAACTCCCAACCCAAGATCACACTTCAACTTGTTCAGGTATGCATCCCCCTTCACTGTCTTCATGAACCCGCGACACCAGGCCGCTCCGAGCCCTGGCGCAGCAGCAGCTCGAGCGCCTCGGCGATCCTGGCCCAGCTCTCGGCGTGCGCGATGGCCTCGGGCAGGTAGCCGAACTTGCGCTTGATCTCGCCGCGCACGAGTCGCAGGTACTGGCGCACCTCGGCGGCCACGAGGCGGAGACGCGTCGCCATCTCCTCTCGGCGGCGCTGCTGCTCGAGTCCCGTGCGTTCCGCCTTCTCCGCACGTCGCTGGAGCTGCTCGTGGCTCTCGCGCAGCTCCGCGAGCTCGCGGGTCTGTCGCGCGTGCGTCTGGGCCTGCTGCTCCGGCACGCGGCTCGCGGCAAGCACCTGCTCTCGCAGTCGCTGGATCTCGGCGTGCTGCTCCTCGTAGCGGGTCGCCTTGAGTTGCTGCCGTGCGAACGATTGTGCCAGATGCTCCTGAAGCCACGCGAGACACTTGGCCGCCACGGCATCCAGCCCGGCGACCAGAGCGGCCGACGAGGACGCGTCATCCCCGTCCTCTTCGCCAATCTCCGGAGTCTCGCTGTCCTTGGCTTTAGCGCCGTTGATGCCGGCGCTCCCAGCACAAACCACGTCCTGCGTCTCTGCCGTCGTCGTGCTCTCATCCTGCACTCTGCCGTCCTGATTGTTCTTGTCGTCCTCATCGTCGAGGCTCTCACGAACAGCCACGAGTCGCTCGAGATGAAGACGGAAGGCTTCGCCCATGGCGGCCAGTTGGGCCTCGGCCTCGTCGACACGGCGTTTCTTGCGCTCGCTCTGTCGCTTCAGCGTGGCGTTCTCCTGCTCCAGGTGACTCACGCGTTGCTGGAGACGCTCACGCTCGGACTCAAGCGCCGTCGCGGTCTGCTCAAGCACCCCTCGAGTCTGCAGAGAGCTCTCCACCGTGCGAAGCTGCTGCTGCAGCTGTTTTGCGCGCTCCACCTCTTGGGCGGCACGTCGCCGAGCCGGCGCCATCGCCGCCATGTGTCTCACAGCCTTCTCCTTCCAGGCCAGCAGCTCCTGCACCTCACTCTGGGCGCGTCGGGCCTCTTCGCGAAGCAGGAAGTTCTCATGCTGCAGCTGCTGCAGCGGCTCATAGGCCAGCAAAGCCTCCGCTGCCGCCATCTCCTCAACGCCAACAACTCTGCTCTAACGATCGTTTCGTGTCGAAAGCAGCCAACACGAGGTCGCCAAAGGGCGTCTCACAGCCTCCTCCGACTCGGGGGGATCGGCCGGCTCCTCCTATTTTGGCCCGCAGAATCCATTGTCCAGCCATGCTGGAGCTCTCGCATCGCCTGCTGCTGCTACTTCTCGTTCTTTGGCCTCTTCACGGCCGACTCGCGCTGGCCTTCAGCTGCGACGGCAGCTGTAGCGGCCACGGCGTGTGCGAACA
>MBAC02000382.1:0-16682 GCA_001712635.2 Nothophytophthora sp. Chile5
ACTGTTGATGGGTTGGTGGGTTGATGGGTTGATGGGTTGATGGGTTGACGAGTTGATGGATTGGAGGACCCGCCGAGGGGGCCAGCGGCCCGGTGCTGGGCCAACGCGCGTCTGTGTGCGTGTGCGCAGTCGATGTCTGGTCGGCCGGTTGGGCGCGGGTGGTCACGGCGCGACAGGGGTGCGGGGAGCGCGGAAGCAAGCTTCGCTGGCGTTTGGGTGCGATTGCATGTCTGCGAGGACAGCTTGGCCGAGCGGTTAAGGTGATAGACTCGAAATCTATTGGGGTAACCCGCGTGAGTTCACATTTCCTCTGTGAGTTGTACTGTGTGATTCCATCACAATGCACGTAATGATTCGTAATTTGAGGTTCGGACCCACCTCCCCAGGTCCTTATTCTCTTTTGCTTTGGCGGTAGTAGCACGTGCCATTTGCTTACCCCTATTACCAACAGGAAATTACTCTATTTCTTAATTCCCATATTTTATTAATACATTTTTTTAATTAAAAATGGTCTACAGTATATGCTGTTAATACCACCTTCCGTCATTTATCGATTCGTCATCTCAACGACGATCGACTACCGGTAATATGCGAGGAGAAGGCCAGCGACTGTCAGCGCAGCTCCTCGCGGCGTTCGACGAGATCGAGCAGCTAAAGGCCGTCTACCGCCGCGCCACCGAGCAATTGGAGACCTTCGCGTTGCCAGACTTGTCCGCGCTGTCGGCAGCGCTGTGGTTTCGATTGGTGCGTGGGCATAAAACCCAGCGACAGCGACAAGGCCATTATTGATTAATACGCTGAGGCTGACTATTATTCTTGCTTGGTCTCTTTCAGTATCTCCGCGTGGTGGATTTGGGAGTGCAGATTCGTCGTGGCGAGATCCGTCACCGCACTACGCGCAGCTTTAAGCACCCGTGCATGCACACCACCGGCACCAAAGGCGCCGTGCATTCCGGTGCGCCATGCAGTTGGTGGTCGCTCTCCCACCAGCCTGTGTGACTTACTGTGTTGTATTGTGGATGCAGGCTTGAGTATTGATGATGGGAACGCAATCTTCCAGCGGATGGAAGGCCGCAAGCTGGTGAAGGAGAGCCGCATGGACACGTGGTTTATGACGATGGACAGGCTGGACCGGGACGACGTCGGATTGCTGGACAAACAGCTCTCTCGGTGCCTTGAGAGATTCCTTGGACTACAGAGCGCGTTCTACGGGCGACTGGAAATGAGTGGCGAAGATCCCCATCAGCGGTTGCTGGTGTTTGGCGGAAGTGGAGGCAGTGCCACACAGCAGGCTCTTCTGCTGGAGAAGATCTCACGAGAATGCTTCGGCCCGAACAAATGTTCGTGCCTGGAAGATGCCGAGCCTTGGGAAGGATTTTCCCTCAAACCAGGCGATGCACTGGCCCATAAACTAGCAAACGGAGCAGCTAGAGCTGCTGGAGCGTCTGAATCCGACGACGTGGGTATTCTGGCCATCAAACGGCAGTGGGGGTTTGAGGACCTAACGCATGACAAAGGCACTGAGGCTGATGATGATGCACTGGCACGCGAGGCAGCCGAACTGACGAAGCGCCGGAAGGCGCGGGGACAGCGTAGTACATTCGGTGGTGGAGCTCGTCCTACAGCCACTGCACGCAGCATCTACCAGAAAAAGGTACTGCCTTTTGTTTGAGTACACAAGAAGGCAGCGCGAGATCTCATGATTCCAACGACTCGGTGACGCTAACGTTACTCTCTATTGTGCGTCTCTGTGGCATATCCGGCGTCTTCATTTTAAGTGCGAGGAGAACGGGACGAAGCCAAAACCGCAAATTGAGGCAATACTGGCCGTGAAGAATGGCGCGCTCCAGCTCAACCTCTCGCAATTTGGCTTCTACTCTGCGGATGATCTGCAAGACCTCGTGGACGTCTTCTCCTGTGTTGATTCGTCAGACCTGCCGCCTGTGCAAGAACTGGACGTGGCGAATGGCTTCTTCAACGCCTCGGCCTTTGAGGCGCTCGGCAAGCTGCTGCGCGTGCCGCAACTGCGCCAAAGTGTTGAGCGAGTGAGCCTCCGCAGTCTCGCGTTACCGCAGCGCACTAGCTTCGCTGAAGTGCTGCGCCTCCTCACAGGCAGTATAGACAGCTCCCCGGGTACTCTTCCAGCGCTCAGCCAGCTGAAGACGCTGGATCTCTCATACAACACCTTATGGCACGATGGTGCTGAGCAGCTGAAGTTTTTATTGGCGAGCCTTCTGCGTCTCGAGAACCTCTCACTGGAGTCATGCTTCCCGCTACCAGTTCTACCCGCTGCCGCTTTATCTTCATCCAGCGACGAAGAATCCTCGAAGACCGATGACCTAGTGCACACCGTACTGATTGACGCCAGCAACCGCCTTGTGACGCTCAATTTCGACTCCAATTTCATACGCGAGAGACCACGCTGGCTGGATGCGCTTTTCACCCCCGAGAGCTCGCTGCTTGAAGTATCTCTGAGTGGAATGAGCACGTCCACGACTTCTACGCAAACCAGCAGCGAGGCGTCGGGTGGAATGGAGGTGGATTGGCTGGTCAGCGACACCTGGGACGTCCAGCATCTCCAGGTACTGAAATGGTCATGCAGCAATGCCATGCATTCGAAAAAGCTGCTTGACGCGGTTTCCTCCGGTTTACAAGCTGGGTTTGCACAGTTGAAGCATCTCGAAGTGGAAATCGACTTCACCCATGATACGGACAACGGAGGTGACGAAAGGCGCATGAACAGGAAAGTCACTGACATGATTGGCCACATTGCCGACTACGGGGCGCTGAGATCGTGTAGTCTCCACGTGCATGCAGAAAGCGACACGAGCTTGTACGCTTTGCGTGCGCCTACCCGGCGACTTCTGGCTGATGGACTGCGTGAGTGTGAAACGTTGACACTTCGGATGCCTCAAATGCGCCTGACTGCAGCCGAAATCCACGACTTACTGAGCTGTGCAGTCGTTCCCAAGCTCCAAAAGATGAACCTGGTGGTTGGGTTAGCCTCAGGCGGCGCGGAAGAGTGCAGCTTTGCCTCGTGCTTCCAGAGGGATCGCATGGCTTCAATACGCGACCTTACACTTGACCTTTGCAGTCCCGTCGAAGATCTCAGCAGCCCGACAACCACGCAGCCGTCTGCCGGAACTACGATCGCACGCGAACTGGAAGCGGCATGGCTGGCACTAGACCCACTTCAGACACAAGATAAGGGGAAGAGTGGTTCGATTAAGCAGGCTTTCGTGTTATCGCAGCCGCACGCAGCTCGTCAGCGACCCAACCAGCCCACCATTTACAGGTGCCGATTCTCAGCTTGTCCAGCTCCAGAATCTCGCAATGCGCCATAACTCAATCAAACAGTCGGACTAACGCTCTACGTCGCCAGCGAGTCGAGCGCGAACGGCCTCGAGGCTGCGCATCTCACGGAGAAGGGCCTTGGCCTCCTCATTCTCTGAACCCTGCATGTCCAGTAGTCGATTGCAGAAGAGGGTCGCCTCCGTGTACCGCCCGAGCTGTTTGTAGTAGTTGGCCAGGAACAGGATGGACGCCAGCGCCTGTGGAGTGTCCACGCGGATGTTCGCGCCGCTGCCACCCGGCAACACAAGCACCTCGCCCTCGTCCTCGCTCTCGCGTTTATTTTCGACTTGCATAGCATCTTCGTCCTCGTCTTGGTCGCGCAGAGGTGCTGCTGGAATGCTACGTAGCCCAAGATGAAGCTGGTAATACTTGGCGGCCTCGTGCGGTTGACCTCGCAGCGCGTAGATTCGACCCAAGTGGTAGGACGCGATGCCCTCGCGGTCTTGGTTGCCGACAGCACGCTGGAAGCAGGCAAGCGCTTCATCGCCCTTGTTCAGTTTTTCGTAGCAGCCACCGAGAGCGCACCACATGCGTGCATCGTAAGGACGGATCGCAACCGCCTTACGGTAGTAGTAGATGCTGTAGAGGAACATGTTGAGGATCTCGTAGGCCTGGCCCAGACCGTACCAGGCACGGTAGTCGCGTGCGCTGAGGTCCACGGCGTGGCGATAGGCTTCGATGGCTGCGCTCGTGTTCTTCATCTCGACGTACTCGTGGCCAATAAGCGTCCACGCTGACAGGAAATTCGGGTCCAATCTCAACGCGCGATGGAAGTAGACGATCGCTCGATCGTGCTTGTTCTTGATGGAGTAGTAGTTGCCGATGATGCAACACGTCTCCGGCCTGTACTTCTCCACCTTGAGGGCTCGGTGAGCCAGGCGACTGAGCTCCGTCTTGTCTTCTTTGACGTACAGCACGTTTGAGTAAACGTCCATATTCTCCAAACGGTGCGGGTCGCGCGCAGACAGCCGCTCGAATTGCTCCTGAGACTGATCGAAGTCGCGGATATGGTAGCTGGTCAGTGCCTGCTGGGCCAGTAGATACGCGCTGTGCGGAAAGAGGCTCTCCAAATGTGTCAACAGCACGCGCGCTGCGTCGTTTTGCTGCTGGTCCAGAAGCACGTGCGCCTGGAAGAGCTGGAACATCCACGGACAGCTAGCGGCCAGGATTATCTCCTCATCCTTCGAGTGACACCAGTGACACGAGTTAGCAACCTACGAAGAAATGGTTGGCAGGAGTACACACATATGCCTAGTTTGTGACACATAACGTACGTTGGATGTGAAAGGCGAGTGTGCCGCCAGCTCCATCCAGGCGGACCAGTTCAACGGGTACCGCCGGATGGACTCGATGAGTATGAAGCGTGTGGTCACGTCGAAAGTGAGCGTAGTGGTGGCAGTGGAGCCGCTGTTACTGCCGCCGAGCCTCTGACCGCTGCTGTTGTCATTGGATTGCTGGCGTTTCTGTTCCTCTACAAAGTCAGCGCGGTGGCGCGTCTTCATACTCACGGGCGTGGAGGATTGCGCCTGAGTGCTGCCCATACTGGTGTTGTAGCCCAGCCGCTTGAGAACGACTGCATAGAGATAGAGCCCGAAGCCGTCCAGTGAATTCTCCTGGTAGGCGGCACTTAGCGAGAGATAGAGCTCCTTCAGGTGTGGATTCGTGCCCTGACGATGCAGGTTGCGGTCCATCTCTACCATCAACAGCAACAGTTGAGGCGGTTGTCATCTCCACTAAATGCAAGGTTAGTGTCAGTGTCAGTGTCACTGACACTAACTGATGCATGCAATTACGAGTCGCACCTTTGCTGGCGCCTGTGATGTTCATCTCCAGATCCATCTCCTCCTTCGCCTTTTCCCCAGCCTATTCCCAAAGCAAAACGTGACGTAGCGACATTCAATGCATGGCTTACAGGCGTGGGTTGGCCACCCTGGTATGGTATATGCTTGCTTACCATGTAGAGCGCGTAGTGTTTAAGGAACCGCATTTTTTGTGTGGAGATGCGTGTCGATGCCGCCCCATCCAAGCCAGAAGGAGAGGAATCACTGGGAGCCGCCAGCATATGGTGAGCTCGAAGGTACTCTCCCACGTCGAAAGAGGACTTGGCGGCCTCGAAGCGGTCCGCCTCCGCCCAATCCTGCTGTTCGTCTTCTTCCGTGTCACCCTGGGGTTCTGCTGTCCTGTCAGCGTTGACTCCATGCAGCTGACGACGCCTGGCTGCGTCCGCCATACCAAGCAGCAGCTCTGCCGCAAACTTCGTGGCCTGCTTCAGCCCTCGAACGCGCAGCTCGGGCACGGCCGCGCGCAGCTGAGCCACCACCATCGCCGGCTCCACCTCCGCCATGCTCGTTGGTCAGGTGTATCTTCCGATGTTACCGTTCTTGTGGTCTACGTCATTCAATCGAGGGAAAATACCGATACCGACACTGACCATACCGGTATATCTGCCTCTGATTCTATCGGGTTCTATATTCAGAACGTTGTTTTCGTCCTCCATGGTCCTCATTGCGCGTTTGCTACTTGCTCAGCAGACGAAGGGCGATCTCTTGGGGCGAGAGGTCCACATGCACGGATCCCTGGGCGAAACTGGCATTGCCGCCCCCGCGACCGCCCAACGGCTTTATGAGTTGCTGGAGCAGTTTACCGGCGTGCACCTTGGTCTCTGCGTTGGCGACACACGCCACCTGCGAGCCCAGCAGCACCAGCAAAACCTTGTCAGGTGCTGCCTGCTCCGCCAAGAATTCGGCGCGGCGCTTGAGAATCTTAGAAAACTCGCCACCGCCGGGCAGCGCCAGTGCATGCACTTCGACATTCGGCACAGTGGTGATGCCCTCGACACGCCCCGTAGCAATCGGCGTGGACGGCAGCGTGGCCAACACGTCCCCTAGCGCCTGCGCACGGCTTTCGAGCTGCTTCATCTGCTTCTGCATCTTGGCGACGCGCTCCACGACTTTAGCGGGCGTAGTAGCTAGCTGCGCCGCCAAGTCACTTAGTGTCTGTGCTTTGCCCTGCAGATACCGGGCGCCAGCCAGGCCTGCCACCGCTTCCACGCGCCGCGTGCCAGCGGCCACCGAGCCCTCGCTCACCAGCGAAAACGGGAACACTTCGCGTGCGTTCGTCGCATGCGTACCACCGCAGAACTCGCTCGAGATTGGCGTCCCAGCTTCTTCATCTCCGTCGCCATTGCCACCGCCAACCTGCACGATGCGCACGACTTCACCGTATTTGTCACCAAAGTTGCAGATGGCGCCGCTACGCTCTGCCTCTTCACGCGGCAGCTGCACAGTCTTCACGACGAGATCCTCAGCGGCAAATGCATTCACGCGAGCTTCCACACGAGCCATTTCTTCCATGGACAGAGCACCGAAGTGCGCGAAGTCGAAGCGCAAGCGGTCGCTTGTGACTAGCGACCCGGCCTGAGTCACGTGTTCGCCCAGCTCGTCCTTGAGTGCACGTTGCAGAAGGTGCGTAGCAGTGTGATGTGCGGCGCACCCAGCACGGAATTTGCGGTCCACGCGCGCCTCAACGATAACACCCTTCCCTTCGGTCGACACAAGCAGTGCCGATACGTCCTCGAACGTCATGTCCTCAGGCAGAGCGCAATGCACTGCGATAACTTCATCACTGACCCTCGTGGTATCCTGCACAGGGATTGTGACGTGTCGCTCACCATCCGCCGTGGCAACAATTAGGTCTCCGCGGTCGCCCACTTGGCCTCCGCCCTCAGGGTAAAACGGACAGCGGTCTAGCGTCACGCTAAATCCAGTTGAAGTCGCTTGTTTGGTGGCAGGACGAGACCAAATGTCCAACACGCGGGCATCCCGCACGCGAAGGTGCTCGTATCCAACAAACTCGTTCACTGATGATGGAACGGCCGCAGTTGACGCAGCGGCGGACGAAGAGGAAGGCTGCAAATGGTGACTGGTGAAGTTGCTGCTGCCACTCGCCTGGCGCTTGTGCTCCTCCATTCTGGTATCGAAGCCCTCAGCATCTACAGTGAGTCCTCTCTCCTCAGCCAACACCTGCGTAATGTCCAGCGGGATGCCGTACGTATCATAGAGACGGAAAGCGTCGCCTCCAGAGAGCATCGTCTGCTCCAGCTGCGCTTTGGAGAAAGCCTTCTCCATCGCACGACGACCATTGCGCAGCATTTCCTCAAAAGCTTTCTCTTCGTTGGAGACGATGGCGCGCATCTGAGGAAAGCCGGAGGCCTGCGCCCACCCCGGAACGGCCACAGCTGCCAAAATGCCGTCAGTGCCGCCTTGGACGCCGAGCTGCTGCGCGTGGCGGATTGCACGGCGGATGATGCGGCGCAGCACGTAGCCGCGGCCCACGTTGGACGGGAAGACGCCGTCATGCAGTAGCGCGTAGGTGGCGCGCAGGTGGTCGCTCACGATACGCAGCGTCTGAATTTCACTTCCTGACCCGAACTGTGACTTGCGTGGGTTCAGCTCTTCCTCCAGTGCACCAGCGAATGACTGTCTCGACGAAGCGGAGCGTTTGGCGTCGAGCACCGAGGCCACTTCTTGCAGCAGCGGCACAAAACCGTCCGTATGATAGTTGGAGGGCACGCCTTGCAGCACGGAAGCCACCCGTTCCAGTCCCATGCCCGTGTCTACAGAGCAATTCGGCAATGCGTGCAGCGCGTCGAGGCCTTCGTTGCGGAAGAACTGCATGAAGACAAGGTTCCAAAGCTCCAGAAAGCGCTCTTCCGGATCCGCGATATGGTTGCCCAAGTCCCAGAAGATCTCGGAGCACGGACCGCATGGGCCAGAGTCGCCCATGGCCCAGAAGTTTTCGTGCTCGTCCAGTTCTAGAATCTTGCTGTCGGGTAGGCCAGCAATCTGCTTCCACAGTCGACGCGCATCGTGGTCGTTGTTGAGCATCGTGACGTGCAGTCTGTCCACTGGAAGCTTGAGCTCCTGCGTGAGGAAGCACCAGCTGAGCGTGATCGCCTGCTCCTTGAAGTAGTCGCCGAAACTGAAGTTGCCCAGCATCTCGAACAGCGTGTGGTGGCGGCGTGTGAGCCCCACCTGCTCCAGGTCGTTGTGCTTGCCACCGGCACGCACGCAGCGCTGCGCAGACGTGGCTCTGGAGTATCCGCGCGCCTCGGCGCCACCGTCCAGACCCAGGAAGGCCTGCTTGAACGGCACCATACCGGCGTTCACGAACAACAGTGATGCGTCGCCCCCCGGCGGCACCAGCGACGCGCTGGGCACCACTCGATGGCCATGTGACTCGAAGAACCGCAGGAACTGTTCACGGAGCTCCGCAGAAGAGAGCGCATGCATCCCACGGACCGATGAACAGCGGGAGGCGGCGGCAGAAAGCCGCGAGCTGCCGCGCAGACGCAGCATCGCCTGCTCTCCTTTCGATGATGTGGCGGTGCGCGAGAGCCGCTCATGATTAGCGAACGGATAGGTACCGTAACGACTGCCTGAATTAATGCACGGTATACACTTTCAGAGGTTTAGCGTATCTTGGGAAGTGGTGCACTCTTTGTGAGACGTCGGCCGCGAGCAGTCCGGGCCGGATACTTGAGCCTTTCTGCCTCCTCCATCGCCGGCGCCACCACGCTAAACAGTGGGAGAGACAGCAGCAGAAACTGCATTGACATCACGAGAGTGGGAGATTGGGTGCGCGTCAGTCGCGCTGCTGACGCCGCTGCATGGTGTGCCATGTTGCGGAGTCCTCCCGCCTGGAGCCCAGGCGCCTGCCGGGTGGAGTCACGGCACGATTTTCTCGATGGCAGCTCATCACATTTTCGACCTCTCTTCTATTTTTGCAAAACTCGCTAAATCACCGAGATGTCTGTTCCTAAGATTATATATAAGCACCTTGATTTGGTACCAAAACTATGGCTACATCCCGTTCTGTTAACTGCCCCCTTCCATAATCCCAGTCCCACCTTTCTTCCCCCGTCAGCCGTCGACGGTGCCCAGAAAAAAAACTCGCCAACGTCAAACCCCGAAGTGCAAGAAGAAGCGCAAGCCCAAGACGCCACGGATGGACGCGCAGTTCTCGGCGGGCTATGCGCGGCAGTCGCTGGGCGGCGGCCACGGCGAGACGGAGGAGATGCAGCACATGCTGGAGTTCCTGGACGCGTCGCTCATCACGCCCCCGTCCGCCAACGGCTCACCAGCAGACCAGCCGCCGTCGCATCAGCAGACCCACCCCCAGCAGCACCCGCACCAGCAGCTCACAGTAGAGCAACTGCGAGAGATGACAGCTCTTCATGACGGCGAAGACAGCGCCATGTACAACGAGTTGGGGGAGGTCATCGACTTGCTGGGGTCGCTGGACGCCAACGACAGTGATCCCGCGCAGCTGCTGCAGCCCCATGAAGGGACATTTGGGGCGCTGTTGCAGCAGCAGCGGTACAGCGAAAGTGTCAGCGGAGGCCACGGAAGCAGCACTAGCGTCGGTATGAACCCCGCGGGGTTTTCGACGAGCACTGCAGCACCCCCAGCCGCTGTAGGGGGCGACGCCGTCGCTTCCTCGCAAAAGGTGCAATTGCCGCGCTCCATGTCGCTCAGCAGCAGCCACAGCGGCGTGGATAGCATCTCGCCCGTGGGGCTTCTCGGCGGCCCGTCCATGTCACCTGCCACCATCAATTGGCTGCAGTCGCTGGTGCCCTCGACCAGCTCCGAGAGCCTTACGGGCCTCATCTCGCCAGCCACGCTCTACAGCGCCAGCGGTGGCTCTGTCTCTGGATTGGGCAGCGTCGGCAGTCTTGGGGGACTCATGGGCAGCGCGGGAGGCGTTCTTCCAGCAGATGCTAATGGCAGTAGCGCGACCAAGAGTGGCGGCATCCCCCGGTGCGTTTGCTGATGTTGTTTGGTGCATTTGTGTGCATGTGCTGACTTTTGATCCGTGGGTTTGTGTGGATTGACAGCACGCCGTCGTGCGAGATGATTGACTGGAAGGCGTACAACGATGCGTGTGGCGTGGCCGAGAAGACGCAGAAAGAGCCAGCAAAGTGGCGCGTCATCCCACAACATGGGCCGCATGCCGACCCGGCGGCCAGCGCCGGTGTTAGCACTATTGCGGGTGCTTCGCTTGCTAAGCCGCCGCCTGGAGTCAATGCGGTGGAATCGTGTGCTACTGGTGGTCCCTCTTCGTCATCGACTGGACCGTCGGAGATCTCTCCCAGCCAAATGAATGCTGCAATGTTGGGTATGCATGTTGGCAATGGCGCGGGTGCTGAGGTTGCCAGCGAAGATAGCGGATTGCGCACGCACCTGACACGACAGCTCCACAATATCAAGAGCATCGTTATGCCACTGGTTGGGGCGTTGAGCGCGCCAGGGTCTCCTTCTGCGGAAGTTAACGGCACGTCACAGGACCAGCAACGACAACAAGCGTTTGACTTTACCCCAACAACAAGCGCCGTGACCGAAGCGGCATCAAATGGCGCATTATCGACTGGTCTGAGCGCACAGCAACAGATGCAGCTGGCTGCCAAGAGGATGGCAGAGGAGAAGAATAAGCGGAAGGCTATCGTGTCGCCCGAGTACGTCCAGTACGGTAACCCGGCGTCGTCCACGGCTACTGGATCATCAGGTGATCATGTAAATGCCGTCAAGGTGGAGCCAGCGCAGTACGCCACGCAGGTTCCAGAGCCCACAGGCCGTCGCCCGTTCAAGAAATCGCTGCACCAGACGGCTGGAGACCTCCATTCGCAACAACAACTGCAATACCAACCGAGCATGTCTTCACCCTCGGCTCTGTCCTCGACGGATGAGAAGGAGGATGGCGTGCGCTGCAAGTGCACGGGCAAGTGTCGCAATGCACGATGCGCGTGCGTAAAGGCAGGACTGGTGTGCGGTGCACAATGCAAGTGCGTGAGCTGTGCAAACCCCTTCGTGCCCATGGCGCGCGAGGGCATCGACATCCAGCTGATGGTTCGCGACGTGTGTTTGATGCAGTATCTGTCCAAGGTGAAGGACATGCAAGAGCTGCTAGACTCCACCGTGAGCTATGAGTGCTGCGAGGGTGGCGGTGGCGTCGTACAGGTGAAGCACACGGTAGAGAGCGGCTTCGCGTGTCCACACTGTAGTGCCCATTTCACGTACTCGTGGTGCAGCAACCGACTGTGTCCGGATGCCAAGAAGCCGCGTCGTCACTGCGCCAAGTGTCGTCGCTGCGGCGACCACCGCAACCAGCACTGCGACCTGTGCAATCACTGCTACTTCGCCGGCGTGGCCAACAGTTTTCGCTGCAGCTGCCAGTCTACCGGCGGCAAGAGCAGCGGGAGTAGTGGCGTAAAAACACGCGCGGTAGTGCCTAATCCGGTGCACCGAGACTCGCAGGAGTTGGATTTGGGGTCCGTCACGAAAAACGGAGTGCAACAGAACGAACGACCGCAGCTCTTCGGTGCCATCAATCCTGCCGCCGAGGGCGCATCAGGACGTGACGAGAACACCGACGCCAACGACGGCGCAACAACAGGCGGTGCCGACGGCGAGGCGGACGACTCTTGCAAGATGCAATGAAGGCAATATCCACTGCTCAAAGAAAGTAATCTGCGTGTTTCTTTAAATGTCAAACGGAAGGAACCAGGCGATGGACACAGTAAGCAGCAACGATATGATTGGGGGCGTGTGTGTGATGGTGGGTTGGGCGACGTTCTCGAGGCTGGGCGTGCATACCACGATAGGTTTGTTGGTATCGGGGTCCACAACGTTGTCTTTGAAGGGCGAGCCCGGAAATGGAGCTCGGTAGTAGACCAGCTGCTGGTTCTGCGTGGTGATAGGAATAGTGGCAAGTGTGATACGTAATAGGTGAACGAACCGCTCGGTTAGGATCACCCAGAGTCTCGAATGGGCGACGTACAATCCACGTGGTGCTGACTTCGGCCGCGCGCGCGTTGACGTACTTCGGGTCACCGCAACGCCAGAGGTCGCTCGAGTATTGGCAGGCTGTCATGAAGTTCTCGCACACACTGCGACAAAGCAGGAGGCTGCGGCCCTCGGCGTCGCAGCGAGGGAAGTTGAGCCAGCATAAGTAATTGCGGAAGGCCGTCTCGCAGTCCGCGTTGTCTACGAAGCGCGGCGTGATGGAGTAGGAGCCGCCCCACTCGTCCGTGTCGTCGTCCGAGAGTGTCGAGTTGGTCTCGTAGATCTTGCGCTGTGTCACAAGCTTAGTGAACATCTGCTCCACGAAGCGGTCCTTCGTCAGCGCCGAGTGGTTGTACCACAGACTCTGGTAGCGAGGAAGACACGCCGTGTAGGGCACAACGGTCTTGCAGAAGGGCAGCAGGAGATCAAAATCTGTCGACTCCGTGCACTCGCCCGTGTCCGAGCCCGCCAACATGCACGCGTGGGAGCGCTGGGACAGCACCGACACCACTAGCAGCATCAGGAAGCGGCGCCATCGACATTGGGGGTGGAAATCGGCCGGCGGTGTCATCGAGGATCGGGCTGCGATCTTGCCACGATGTCTGGTCGCGTCTTGTGACCTTTCAAGTTGAGTTTCAACTCAAACATGATAAAACCTTATGAAGTCGAGGTTTTGGCAATGCGGCCACCCAAGCGGCTAAAATCAAAACCTTGCTCTCGAGGATCTTCTGGGAGAGAGGGTAATTGGGTTTTAGCACGCCTTGAACAAACCAACCAAAGTGCAATATAACAGTTCGAAGTTATATTTCACCGACTTCAAACCAGTTCGACCGGTTTTTATGGATTGGAAATGAAACTCCCAACCTTTGCGAACCAATGCTGAAGTTCGGAGTTTCGTGGTTTGGGAGTTTCACTTTTGCGGCATCGCTCGACTTGTTTTCTCCCATTTCTATTGGTATAAAGTCCTTTAAAAAATGCGAAGCGTCGGCCATGGCGACCTTCCAGCAAAAGCCGCGCAGTATCCACCCTCGTTCTTCGATAATGGAAGATATGAAGACGAAGATTAACTCCAAGCTGTGTCAGCAGAGGAGACGCCCGATGTGACGGGGCCGTCACACCAGGGCATGGTAAATACAATTCCCAATGCAATTGCACGGCCATGAGAGCCCGTAATAGTGATGGCAATAGGACGCCTCACAATAATAGTTATTGCAATCATTTCAGTATATTGCTCAGCCGCTCTACACGCAGCAGCGCTAGCTCACTCACTCACTCATCTCCTTCTACGTAGCCAAGCAGCGTCGTACTAGTCCACAGGTCGTTATTGGCGCGCAAAAACACCATCCTTTCGAAATTCACCGGCAGCGTCGACGAGCGCAACGAGTTGAGTACCAATTTGCAACCCGAGAAAAGGCGTTCGCATGCATTGCTCGTTGGTGGGGCGAAGTGAAGCAGGTTGTCGTACTGCGCCGCAACACACTCGGAGAGGCGCTGCTTCTTCGCCTGCCGCAGAATAATCGACGCAAAGTCGACACGACCGCGCGGGACTGGACTTGGCTCATGTGGCTCAACAGCGAATCCCTCGACTGCGCGCCGCTCGCTGGTGGTCAAGGGGAGATCGTTCTGGATCTTGACGACGGCAGCTTCAAAATCCGGCGAGTGGATAATATCTGCGCTTGGACTTAAGTAGGTAGCCATCACTGGATACTTCTTCGTGCATGCATCAAAGAGAAGGCGGACGTCCGCCATCGTGCACTTCTCGGCTTGCAACTTGACACAGACGCTGTCAAGCTCTTTAAGCTTGTCGACAGCAGCGACGACGCGGCGATGAGCGTTACCGCGAGGAGCGAGCTCCTCCACAGCGCCGACAGTGAGAATAGCGTCCCGAATCTTGACGTAGCGCTCGAGCATGGCGTAGGTGGACGACCAGCGCGTTGCATTGGCCTTGATAGGCTTCAGCGACGTCGCTCGACCCAGTACGGCGGCATTGTTAGGCTGTCGAAGCAGAATCATCACGTTTTGCATCACGGCGATCTGATCCTGATAATCCTCCAGAAGCCGATTAACCGCGAGATTAAATCGGTGACTGGAACATCCAATCAGCGGAACTTCGAGGTCGGTTGCGAGGCTTTGATTGGTTGCGCAATTATCTCCCATCAAAAAGCAGATATCGTCCAGGCCCTTGCCGTACACCCTGAGCACAGTCTCGATGTGCTCGCCGTGAGCATCGGCGGTTTGGCTACCGTCCCTCAGTGAAAGCGCGAGCAGCCGCTGACACCGAACCCCATCCACCACGTAAACCGCGAAGATGCCCAGAAAATGCAGGGAATTGCACGTCCACCCGTCGAACATTAGACAGAAGGAGTCACCCATTTCAGTGGCAATCGCCTCACCGACCTTGGTGGCAACAAAGCGCATGTAGGCCTTCAGCGTCCGCACAGAAATCGGCTTCAGCGATACCACTTCGCGCGTGAGCTTGTTCTCGACCTCAGTGACCGGAAGATTGCGCTGGATGATCCAGCGCATCCACATGTAGATGTTGAGCGTGATGTCGTCCACGAACCCGAACCCGATCGCGTCTAGCGTCGATGTCGCCGCGGCCTGGAGCTTGGCGTATTCCTCTGAGTAGTCCACGTGCTTAGAGCCAAGATGGCCCATCAGGTTGCTGTAGCCCGTTCCGGGCGATTGCTTGCGGTTACACCCGCATTTCTTGCACTCGAAGCGACCGTCACCGAGGTCGGTGAAGAAGAATGCACTGAGCTGGCGCGATGACATTCGGGGCGATAGTGAGGCGGGGGGTGTTGCTTGCTTGGGGGAGTTTGAAAATGAAGGACGAAGCCGATACGAGCTGATTGAGGCTCGAACTTGAAATGGTTGGTGTGTCGCCGGCCTCCAAACGGTTGGACCGGGAAAAATACAATCATATTTTAAAACATTGTGTATTATACTGGAATGCGCTTACCGCAATAATAAATAATTCCGTGAATATAATATCAATGCTATTGTTATTATATTATTTTGTCCAGGCCCTGCGTCACACGCACAATGGACGCCTACAGAAACCCACCTTATGACGTGGCTTAGTTGCAAGCGGTATCCGCATGTAAGACGGTCTTATTCAGGAACAAGCAAAAAAAACGCCCCTAAAACCTATCTTAAAGGGCTGTTTCCGTTCAGAAAGAAGCGGTATATTCCTTGGTTGTGATCAGTGTTTTGTATGAAAAAAAATAAACGCGACAGTATTGTCGGGACACTATGCGCACCAAAAGTGGCGCCATCCATCGCCGTCCGCTCTAAAAAGTCTGTCACTTGGAATCCACAACAACATGAGCTCATGGAGTAGATGAACCTCATCGCGCAAGAACATAGCAAGAACTCACCTAATGAATGCCTCGTCCCCCGTTGGCGACTCCCTATTAGTTGTTGTGGGGTTTTGTGCGCAGACGAAGCTGTGTGGTTTGCTGTCCCGCCCAAAATGCTCCTTTCGGCGATTCGCAAAATGACCGTCAAATTATGAATATATATGTGCCAAAAGAGTGATTGTAATCTCATCGCTTATAAATTCCAAGTAGTATCGTTATGTCAAATCCCTGACATAATTCAAGGGGTGGGGCTATCTCGTGAGATCGTTTTTTGGTCTCACGAGAAGTATGCCAATTCATATGCCGCTTTACCCATCGCGTCATATGTTGGGTCATAAGTTTCTGTAGGCGTCCAATGCGCAGAGGAAGTTCCTTGCTTAATAAGCTTTAAAGTGACGGAGTCTCTTCCGACGTCGCAAGCTTATACCCAAGCCAAGTGCTTTGATCCCCTTTGGTTCTGTTATTAGGACCGTGTTTAAGAAATAAACACCGGACGCTTTCGTAAGCAAATTTGAGACTGAATTGAAATTAGAAACTGTCGCTACCCGCTCCTACGCTAATATGTAGCCTAAACTATAGTTTCTATATTTTAGTATCTAAAATGAATGGCGTTGCACGCATTCAGGGGGACCACTAATAAGGTGGGTTCTAGAACCTTCCAGAAGCTTCGAGATTCAGGGAATCATGAGTGTTGGTGTGGTGTAGCAACTCAAGCCGATGCCAGAGAGTTCGTAAACCCAGGGGAAACCTGCCGAAGGACTGACTGGAGGCTGCCGAAGTCACCGACCATCAAGTCCGACCGGATACCGACGCTATTATCCGGATGATCCAGGATGTGGACATTCTCCACGTCTTGGAGAATACGGGACTCTAGGCTTCGGTGGTCCCGGATTTAAGTCTGGCCCAAGAGTCACCGACGCGCCACAAGATCCAAGCGCAAACAGTCGTGGCAGTAGTGAAGGGTCGGGGTTTTTAGTTTGGGATCCATGATCCGAGGCCAGGGCGCCCAACTTAGGTTAGTTTGGGCACCGAAGCCTACCGAGGTTCTATATTGGGCTACCGAAAGGGCGTTGGAGGGAGCCGCGCCCCTTCGGTAGCTAGCGAGACCTTTCGTTTATACTTGCAT
>MBAC02000389.1:0-17697 GCA_001712635.2 Nothophytophthora sp. Chile5
ACACAAGCTCGCATTCAGCGCGGCTACGCCGCAATGGGGCCACTCCACGCCGCACCCTCGGCTGGAGTCGCTAAACGCGATGAATAAACTGCTTGCGGCCCCCAAGAGCGGATGTTGAAGGTGGAAATGCGTGATTTCTGGTTATCAGAAATCGAGTTTTCCAACGAGGCAGTTAGCGTAGCAAAACGGTTAAGAACAGCTGGTAGAATTGAGTGGCCTGGCGAAGGCCACCAAGTAGCAAGGCAGGTCAGTTTGTAAGTTGCGCTGCGCGAAACCCTCCACGCCGCACCCTCGGCTGGAGTCGCTAAACGCGATGAATGAACTGCTTGCGGCCCCCAAGAGCGGATGTTGAAGGTGGAAATTTATAACGTGTATTTTATACTATCGGCCATATGGCGCCGAGAAGCGACAAAAACTGCCATTTCGCTGGCTGCTGCTTCTCTAGGCTTGGAACAGAAAGCAGCTGCACCACTACCACCCTGATCGCTGCCCTTTTGCTCCGAGGTACATATCCTTTCCTCAGCACGGTTGGTCACTTGAGCGGCCTACTTACACACGCAGTAATGCAGATATTCCAATCCCACTCACCAGTCCTGGCTCCATCCTTCCGCGCCTTCTTGAACCACCCGTCTCACCCATACGGCACTCCAATGCACAATACAGCTGCCCCTATCTGACAGATATTCGCGTGTCCGCACTCCTTCCATTCAGCTTGCGCATTTGGGCTGGACCAGAAGAGATCTGAGGCTGAGCTCCTTCCGGCCGGAGACACGCGTCTCCCCTGCCTATTAATTCATCATTTCAATCCACTCCCAGTGAACGAGGTATGTGATCGGGGGTGCCATTTTACGCCGGCAACGTCCTTCCGTCTCACAGTGACTTCTCCATTATCCTCCTCTGATTGACATCGACCGATTTCCTTGATAGCACTTCGCATTCTCCACACTCTCATCTCGTATCGCACTAGCTTCCGGACGATCTCCAATGCTCGCACTTGCTCGCATTCCGTTTGCTTGCCTATTGTCTGGTAACAACCGAACTCCAAGGGCTACGGAGGGCCTCTGAAAATATCATGCAAAGGGGACTTCTGACCCCCCCCCCCCCCCCCCCCCCCCCCCCCCGAGATCCGGCGTCGCCTCGCCGCTTGTTGTTTTGTCTTCACAGTAGAACACCATCCTCTCTCCTTCAACAAGCGCTCTTTTCCGTCGAGCAGCGACCTCTCACGATCGGTTGAGCTGCCAAACGTGAGGGGGTCAACCCACCATGCGTGTCAACGCCCGTGGTGTCCGCCACACCATGCTTATCAACCGCGATGGTGCCTGCCACTCCAACGGCTACCGCCTGCCCGACCCATTCTTCCAACACCGGTCCACTTCCACGCCAGAGATATCTTCGGTCAATACCATACGCATGGCCACGCCACCACTCCCGCTGACCTTGGCTGACCGCCATCATACACCATTCTTACAAAAACCAAGGCGAATGTTCGGGTCGACTGTATGTGATGCCCATCATTTCACTGGATTCCCTATCTTTAAATTCGCCGTACAACACGATGGCCTCCACGATGCGAATTTGCAAAGCCGACTTCGGCAAGAAATAACTGGCCTTTTGAGGGAACAAAATGCGGACAGTCCGACCGATCTCTCAGGGGAGCATCTTCGTCAGCCCGTCGACTACGCTGCCTCAGCAGAATCCACGGGATACAACGCAACTTTTGTCCCAAACGGTGAGCATGAAGGGTTCGATCTCGCTTCATACCCTGAATCGGGCAGTCTGGCGAATGATCCCTCAGACCCCTCAGCCGTACGATTGCTACCGACGTCGCCACCTCCACCAGTAGTACCATCCCCCGAAGTGGCGGAACTCGCTGATCAAGTCAGCGCCTTGCAATCACTTATCCTCAACATGAACCACCGCTTCCAGGTCCACCAGCACCAGTAGCTCCACCAACAGTGGTCCGTCCCTCTCCGGCTATCGAGTCGCCTGTGTCTCTTTCAGGATGGACAGAACCGGAGGAAACGAGCTACCACCACGGAAGCTTCGCGAATTGCGTGAGTCAACCTTCGCACAAGTGACGCGAAAGGCGACTACTGTTCAACTCAGCCGAACTTATTGGCTGCTCATCGGACGTATCCCCACCTCAACACCCACGAAGGTACGTCATCGACGCATTGTCATTTGTTCCATCAGTCCGTGAGATGGCGTGCGTGAAATTGGAGACATCGCTTGTGGTACTGATGGCACTCTGCAGCGGCCATCAGCGATCTCGAGGCCTGACTGTGCTCCACTTCCGACCGCTGGAATATTTGGATAGCGTCTTGTCCGGGCCCCCAGCAATGCAAACGTTTAAGTGGATTTGGTTTTCGGTGTCCAATTGACCGAGTCGAACGACGTATGGGTCAGCTACGACACCATCCTCTCCGCTCGAGCGGCCTGACCTGCTGTGCCAACCAGCTGTGGTATGGACACCTGCTGCGACTCTTGTCTCGCTTCCGACACTTCATATCGGACAATCTCGTCTCGGATCTCACCAACACCCCTGCATGAGTTATGCGCACGTGTCAGTACGCAAACCTCTATCTGGGGAAAGCGCTTGGCCATCTTCAAGACGCGAGTCCATACTGGTGGCGCGAGTTCTGTGCCGCCGTGCGTGCCATCGAATACTCGCCAGTCGAATGGTTGATGGTGCTGCAAAACATGGCCCTCACTGCGCAGCTCGCTCCAATCCCGACGGACCGCACGGCCAAATAGCACAATTCACGACGCAACCAAGCACCTCGCCAGCCAATGCCCGACCATATCCGCAGACTTGTACCGCGTGCCGCCGATGGTGTGGAGCCCTGCCTCCGGTTCTACGGAGATCAAATGTGCCACGGCGGGAGCACGGATAGATGTGCTTTCACTAAGCGTTGCCACAACTGGGAAGGGACGATTCCTCGCGAGCTCCAATCATACATTACAATACTGTATGGGTCGGCCCGAATCAACCATTACGGCCCTCGCTGGCGATGAGGTAGTCGAGGTTCTGGCGACTCGACATCACTTCGGAGCACGGACTCGAAGAATAATCTGCCCAATACATGTGCATAATCGTACTTCGCGCGTCCACCCGAACCAAATGTCTCGTCTGCGCGGACAACCGTACTCACCTCCGTCACAGCTATGCTTCCGTCGACGGCCAGCGCCTCATTGGTTCTCCCAATATACCAATGAGGGCAGACGTTGGGTCACCCAAACGGTACTTTAACCGATCTCGAGTACCCAACGGTACCTGCACTGAGGCAACCGGCTATTTTTGAATAGGACCGGCGACTCGGTTGTTAGCCACAGCACTGTCACTCCTATTGTATTCAGGCGAAATCCTCCAAGAAGGCAGAACCTGAGCAGCTGCGTAACGATTACATCAAGCGCATGCATCTCTGGGATCAAATACGCCGACGGCAGCTACCCAAGGTTCTTGCACGTGTTGGATTGTTGCTGCCGGACCAAAACTATCCAGTGATTGCAGGGGACCCTGCAATGCCCATATATCAATTAGATGCACTGCGGCAACATGTGCTTCCGAGTTTGTTTGCCGCACACGCATTTCCCTACCGGGTTCGTGGAGCCCCTACGTGGCCAAACTACTTTCGATCATCGCCCAAACAAGAACATCATTCCAACACGGCTCGATGCAGCATGGGCAGGGTAACCATATCGCATAACATTCAACACATTATGAAATAAAGGATCCGGGTAATGCTTGCAGTCCCGCTCCCACAGCAATCAACCCCGCCTCAGAATTACTCTTCGACATATGAGCGAATGAACATCGTGAGGAAGGACATCCGCAAGGAGCAAGATGGTGGCAGCTGCATCGAAGAAGACCTCAATGTACTATCGCTGTGGCCTGAAGTCTCCCCCAGTCCGTTTTGTGTGGAGGATAAAAGCAATCAGGATCCGACAGCAAGTGTCAGAGTAATCCATGACCTGTCATACCCCGATGCCATCTCGGTCAACGCCGTCACTGGCAAGAGCAACATCCCTCCAGCAGAATACGAGCACTGCGGAGTAATAGCCAAACAAATTCTTCACCAGTCCGACCTCCACCCCGACACCAACGTGGAGATACTTGTGGGAGGTGTGACGTTGGCACTCCGACATCTCAGTATTCACAGCGAGTACGTGCACATGCTATCAGATCGTCTCGAACTAGACAATGCTCTGGTCATCGACCACTCTGCGTTCTTTGGCTGGTCGGGTTCACCTGAAAATTATGGTGTCACCGGAGATGCAGTCGCTTCTTTCACGACCGCACGGCCAATGCGGATCATCCTGACGGATTATTAAAATACCATTGAGTCGACGATCATTTCAACGTCACATCCGACATCGCCAACAACTGCGAGGGCATTGAACAATCACTGCGACATGCAATGATGTCCGTGGTGAGGCCCCATGCTGTCAACAACGGTAAATTTTCGGATTGAAGTACTTGTCAGAAGGCTCTTGGCTTGATATTCGACTCCACGACTGCGCCTGTATCCATGCCGTCTGGAAACGTTTCGAAGGCACTTCGCATCGTCTCGGAGACATATCACTCGGCTAGCCTCAAACGATCAGTCTACCAATCCCTTGTAGAATGCCTCCGGCACGTAGCCACATGTGTGCGTCCTGCACAACCTTTCCTGTAGCGACTTTTCCCGAGCGAATGTAATCTGCGCCGGACGCATAACGTTTCTGACACGGAAAACATGTGCAGCAATTTGATCTGGTGAAATCACATCCTCCGCAGTCCAGCGCTCAATGGAGTCTCACTCGAGTGCTTCCACGCCGTCCCACCCAGCGATATCGTTATCGAGACGGACACCTCAAACAACATCGTCTGCGTTCTGGAAAGGGCGGCTCAACCAGTGCTCGTGCATCGATTTTTCTCTCGTGAACTCGATCATGCGGCTCGCTTCCTGCTTGACCATGCGAACAACTTTGAGATCAACTACCGCAAGCTCTTGGCTCGCGGGCTTGCTGTGCGTGCTTGGGGTGCTTCCTGGGAAAGTTCCTCCGGTACTGATGCTGGCAGTCGGCCGATTCACATCCACTTCCGCATCGACAGCACCTCCGCAGTTGCGTGGCAAAACGAGATGGCATCCCGGAACCCTCGCACCCAAGTTATTATCCGACTTCTGGGCTACTGGAAAGTGACTTATGGATTTCGATTCTCGTCCTCTCACGTTGCCGGTGCTGAGGACATCATCGACGACTTCGGCTCCCGCCTCACGGACCCCTCTCACCACTTCCTGTTATCCAAACTAACGCACGGTTGGTCGCATGTATCACCGCCAATCGACAGTGCTGGCCTGGAACAGATCTGACTCGATATCTCGGAGAACAATCAGTGGCCGTTTCCACCAACTCCAAGTATGTGAAAGCGCGAACTGTCTGGCGCGGGTGGGCCACTCGCAGATGCATTGACCCGTGGCTCGACGCCATCTCCGAGTATTACCAGCTCCTGCACATTTCTGACTTCATCCTACATGGTTTTCATTCTGGATATGGTCCGGCCGTCCCGCATGCAGCCAAAAAGTCCTGAACATGCTCGTGGGAGCACACCACATCTTCTGTGCGCCCGGACGCGTGTTTCCATGCGATCATCCACAGACTCGCATGCACCTAAAGAGGATCACCCGTCTCGATGACCCTCCGGGATGCAACCATTCCGTCTCCCTACATCTTCTCCAGGCTGCTTTGCGTCCATGAACCTGGCGCTTCCCTCGGACCAAGCTCTATGGGGGGTACTGTGTCTGGCATTCTTCTTCCTCCTACGCCGATCGGACGTCGCGTTTCAGGGCTCCGGGAAATTCAGCAGGTCCGCTCTCAAAGCTTCCGACATCGCCGTCCTGGAGGGAAATGGCCAGAAACCCTCGATTGGCGGCATCGGTCCACATCAGACTTCGTGGCTCCAAGACGGACCAGACCGGTAACACATCTGCCAGGATGCTCCTCCGCTCTGACCACGGGTTCCTGTGTCCTGTCCTCGGCGCGCTGCTACTCCCTCGGTCCCGCCGAGGCCTACCTGCATCCATCCCAGCGGCGGTCTATCTCGATCACACTAGGACTCCGTCTACTGTCACGGCGGCTCACATAGCGGCTGCACTCCGTCAAGCAGCGACTAAGGTCGCGAGGATCCCAAGCGGTTCAGTTCCTACTCTCTGAGATCAGGCGGAGCTACTCACATGTATCGCGCCGGTGTAGACGCGCTCACGATCTAGTTCCACGGAAGGTGGGCTTCCGACACATTCAAGATCTACACGCGGTTGTGGAAAGAACCCGTCACGACAATCGATTCCAAGATCGTGAGCGGGTCGAAGCCCACGCCAATCCTACAGTGATGGACACATCGACCCAACCTTCGGGGGCACAGCTCTTCACCCTTCATGGAGGCACGTGTCTATCACTGTAATTGAACTTCACCACGCCCCACATATGCCGTTTCCACAGCGGATAAAACGAAGTCCGCGTAAAAAGACACATTTATATGCTTGAGTGGTGCTGACTATTGTACGAGAAGTTCTCCAGGGCTACGTACTCATCTCAATCATCTTGAAACGCGCTCACATAATGACGGAGTTAGGTGGCCAGGATGGCGTTGGTCCTCCCCACCTGAGTATTTGTTTACAGATGGCGTGCCACCACCAGTTTAAGCTTTGCCCCCCAGGATGGCAATGCAGCACATCCAGAATTTCGAAGTAAACTTCCTGTCACGGTCCAATACAACGTCGATGGGCGTCCGTGATGCCGAACATAGACCTCGACAAACCGTTCGGCGAGATTTTCCGCCGCGGTCTACGAGATTATTTCGACAAAATGTGCTCGCTTTGCGAGCTGGTCCGCAATGACCAGGATTGTATTACTGCCGGATCGTGTCGTCGGGAGACCAGTTATAACATCCATTCCGATCGATGACCACGGATTAGTTGGTATGTTCGGCGAGTGAAGCAGACCCGAAGCTTTGCCTATCCCAGTTTACTGCGTTGGAAATACTCTCATGTAGCAACGTATTGTCGAATACGACCACGCGTCTGCAGTCAATAGAAACGTTCTTGCACAACCAGCGCCGTTTCGTCTACACCATGGTGTTCCGCTCTCATCGAGTTCCCATAGAATGGCATTTTGCAGTTCTGTGTCCTCGGAAGGAATCAAAGTCCGAGTTGGACGAAATAGTCCAAGAGGTACTCGTTTTTCCGGGGGACTTTGCTGTCGTGGGGAGCGATGCATTCCCGATACCCACCTTGCGCTGTGCTCGTCGAATCAGCGCCACGGGTGTAGATAACTGGAGGCGCCGTACCGCGTTCATTTGTTTCTGCTTTTGCTGTAGGAATCGATTTTGAAGTCGGGGCGTCGACTGAGTGCGTACGCAACGGTGTTTGTTTCCCTGGAAAGTGCCAGAGCCGAAGATTAAACTCCGCAAGTAAGTCATACTAGCGGCAAATGCATCGATTGATGTTTTTTTGCATCCACACTCGTTCCAACGAGCGATGGTCTGTTTCCACAAGACAACCACCGCCCAGGAGATAAACCCGCCAAATATATAGGCAGTGCACTATCGCAAGCATTTCTAGCTCGTGTGTGGGGTAATTCAGCTCGGTCGGCGTCCAGCAGGACAATCGAGCGCCGTCGCGGGCTAAAAGCCGTCCGTGGCGATTGCGAGCTCGAAGGCAGCTGGAGGTTGCCGCCGGGGAGGTCGATTTCGACCTTATCAGATATCGAAATGGCGCTGGTTGGTTCAGGACACAACGAAGCAGGCAGCGCTGTGATTGATGGAGTTGGTTCCGAGAGTGTCGAGAGACACTTGGCTTTCTTGGTGGACCCGGTCTTGTTCTTGCCAGCGTTCCCAAGTCGCGGCTCCAGCTGTGGGGCGGTATAGGGGCCGACTTGTTACCAGACAGGCAGCACACGGCGCTGCATGCGTCGCCAAGGGAGCGATGGAGACAGGTGTCACGAGGCTTCAGCGTTTTGCGGCGTTCGAGTGAGCGCGTGGCAGCGTCGGCCTTTCGCTTCTGCAGGCGTTTTTTGACGCGCGCAGTAGACGACGACGGATGCTCAATAGTTTTCCGTGGAAGGGCTGCCATGGTTGCTGCAATCTGAGATGGCGTGTTGGCATGGCCTTTTGGAGCTTCGTGAACGATAGGTGTGTGCTGGGCGAGCGAACTGGATCCGGCGGCAGGAGCGTGGGCGAAGGCTGCGGCATCGGATGCGTGGTCGGTCGACAAGTCGCGATGGTTCGGTCTTCTGATCTGGTACGGCTGCTGATGCTGCTGCTGATATTCGGGAAACCACGAATGAGCATGCCCATCTCCCTGTCGGCGTCCCATCTGTCCTCGGGTTCTTGCCGGGGGTTTCAAGTTTGCGGACTGCCTTGGCCGTCGTCGGAAACCTTTATTATTGTCGTTCTCCAAGGAATCCACGAAACAATCCAAAGATCCCGGCCAATCGTCAACTTGCTAGCAATAAACCTACACCAGCGGTATCATTCCTGACATTTATGGAGGCCATACTGCGAACATCTCAAGCGCTATTTGGTTCAAGTGGTAAAAACATGGATATGCGATAGGATAGAGGGGGGGGGGGGGACTAAAACATTGAGGAAGGCGACGTAGTTCTGATTTTGGCAAGACACTTCAACTCAGCAAGTACGGGAACAGTGCAGCGGAAATTCGCAGCAAATAGGTATTAGGTCACACGAACTACTTCATAGTGTACACAATGGGACGAGTTATGAGTTGAATCTTCCAGCTGAATCACATATTCACCCGAATTCCTTCACGATAGTGCTCAAGAAGTTCGCGAAGGACAAAATTGAATGCAGCCGAGCGTGATGACGCGCTCGGAAAACTCTCTTAGATCGTGAGTCAGTGCGCTTAAGCAACCCGTTGGGCACGGAATTCAGCGCAACAAAAAGTGCAACACTAAGTATCCTTTCCTCCTCGCTCGGTCTCGGCCGTCACCAGGGCAGGTCAAATTCAATCCAAGCGATACAATATCAATAAAACAACACCAGCCGTTTTATGAAGGCCTGACTAGGTCCACAACGGTCAGTTCATGAGGGCCAGACCACGGCCACAAACGCCAACGCAGACTAAAATACATCGACCAAGGTGTCTACGAGACAACAGTCGTATTGTGCAGGGCCTGATTACGGCCGTTCACATGACTAAATACGAAATGCCAATCCAGGAAGGCCAACGGCACACCACACCGCACGCTGGGATCTGGAGGCACATGGCTGGCTCACGATGGAGGCTAACTGTGTCTTGGAGGTACTCTCCTAGGCGCGCTGGGCCCGCAGATAAAAAAATTGGGGTCAGACGAGACAGGAGAAGATAGCGTCACAGAAGGGAGTGGTTGGGAACCAGGCGAATTCGGGTCGCATCATCACACTACCAAAACGTAAAGTAATACAAGAGGGAGGGGGACGAACGAAGTGACTGCTCCGATTTAAACTAACCTTCTCATACGGAGAACTATGGTTGTATCACGTAGGTTCTGTGGGGTGGTGCGCGAGCTCGCTTGCGCGTAATGTCGTTCCGTAGCACCACGTAACGAGATGCATGATTCTCGATGGCGCCGACAAACGGGGGAATATTGGAGTGGCTCGTTGGGAACGAACCGTTGAGCTCGCGGTTGCGCCTCTCACGGGGTTGGTTTGGTTGACAAGCGTACGCTAAATGCTGCACGTGTTCCACAAGCCAGGCGTGCTCACAGCTACTCTACGTTCAGCTGAAATACACCCATAACTCGTCCCACTTCGACTCCAAGTACTCTTTTCCGCGCTCATCGAGGGTGTCCTTGACCTTGTTGACCTCGTAGTCAATCTCATGGGGGGTCGGCGCATTCGTGGTGGATCACCGTGAGTGACTCGAGGGATCCTCGCAGCCTCATTCCAGTCGGTTTTTCCCGTCGGAATGTGAAGCTTGAACATTTTGCGACGAACTGAATGCTTCAAGTGGAACAGACACGCGGCAGTGTCTGCATCGGAGAATTGGTCACCAACACTATTGGTGAGACCTCGCTGAAAGTCGCATGGACACCGTGCCGATATCCATGGTCATTCCTGTTGCGGTTTGCATGCAGTGGAGAGCATGCCAGAACGTTCACCCGCTTTTGCTGGTGGCGAGGCAATACGTGGAAGACACAAAGCACTGGGAGCCACGACCGTGTACCCTGACGACGATGCACTGATGGAACAGGCTTGGTACGTGGGGATACGTGCCGTCAACGTTGAGCGCCGTTTGGTTGTACGACAGGAGCGGAATCAGTGAAGGATGCCACCAGGCGAGAAGGCGCTGAACTTCCTTGCCATCCACATTGGCGTAGTGGAACTGGAAACAGGTGGCATCACCTGATTTTGGCACATGTAGCTGTGGAGCCTCGACCCGACTGTAAATTGTGTAGCCGAAGTGGCGGTTGCGAGTCCGATATACCCGGCTGTGGACTTGTTCACGAGTGAAACCATAGGTCATCCGCGAAGAAGTCAACTGTTCTCGAACCAGCTCCCAGATCTTGTTCGGCACTAGCGCTAAGTTTAACACCGCAGTATGTCGGCTTCAGCCTTCATATCTTCTTCAGTATCTTCGACTGCAGTGGCCAGAACTTCTTCTGCGGTGACCTCCGAATTGCCTTCATCAGTCGATCATTTGCACGAGTGAGGCACGGCGTTTTGGTAGGAACCGTTTGCCGTCACGTCAACGCGGACCTTGCCCTCGGAGCTCCGGTAGCAGCTGCAGTGGAAGGAAGTATAGCGACCAGAAGAGTACACCTCCGTGTATGCGTAACCTTCCCAGTGCACAACGGTCTTCAAGGGGCAAAGTTATGAAACGTCGTCCATATTGGAAATGAGCAGTCGAGTTGTGGCAAGTTGCCTGAGATCCAGTCAGTTATATGACTCACGCTAGCCAACCGTTGCGCAGGTGCGTACTCTTGTACTGCTCTTCCTGAATCTTCCACTCCATCGGCGCGCATTTGAACAACCAGTCCGAGAGTCGCTACCATGAACCCCCCGGCGCTAGACATGAACCAACCGGGATAGCTGTTAAGAAAGATAAGACAATTGTTTTAGATTGAAGAGCAGGCGCCACAAAACCCCAATAACGTATATCGAGAGGGCATACTTATTCTGAGAGGTATATACTAATATTGTTTGGTATTACAGCGATAATTTATTTCCCGTGGGTTAGTTGCAGAACTTTCCGGATCAGGCTCCTGGTTTGACTGGTGACGGCAGGAATACACATAACCGACCAGTAACCTGCAAGAGACCGTTTAATAATTAACCACCAGTTTAGACTATTGGCTGATATCTTCACAAAATACAAGTGGACCTCAAGTGTTCGAGCGTCTTCGAGACCAGTTGAACATGGAAGATGTTCATGCAGCGTGGGCGTCGGAGCACGAATGGAAGCGGAAGATGCTGTGGCGATGGGAGTGTCCACGCCATCAGCGGACATGGAGACTGAAGAGTGATTCAAAGCGCGAAGTGGTTGCTGCATGCGAGAATATAGACGAACGACTGGGTATGGATTATATCGGGATTATTTTGCATTTGTATGACTGAGTGTATGGGTGCACTCCTTAGTGAAGTGGGAGTACGAGTTGAACGACCAATGGTGTCACGAAGGTTGCAGCATTGCTTGCGATTGCGTGTTGGGCGATGGATGCGTACCTGACCAACTCCGAGATTGAACGGGGTGTGCGTTGTGGCAGTGGCTATGGAGGAGTACAGAACGTCCGAGATGGAACTTCGTGAGGCTTCCTGATGGTGTCCTCAGCTGCGTGCTGCCAGGCGAGACAGGGGTCCCCTTTGCTTCGACGCGTTTGAGGCCGCAGTAGCCACAGACAATCTAGATGGATTTTTCTGCCTTCCGAGGCTTTTCCCTCAGTGAGCACAACACACTCCACAATATCCATTCCTCGATTCATGCCTCTCACACACGTCTCCAATCACCGCGGCGACCAACAAACACCATAATTGAGATCGAGACATCTAAGTGGAATTAGTATACCTTTGTTTCACATCGCCCGCCACTCACTTTTGCGTGTTGCACGAAAAAAAGAAACAGCTGACAGCAAATAGGTATAATCAAAGGCACGTGTTGCTGCACCCAACTGGCCGGGTGTAGTAGACACACTATAGTACCCGATCAGTACTTTTTCTGCATTAATATACACGTATAGTATACTTGTTTGGATAATCGAGATAGTAGGACACTCGCGCGTTGGCTCTCGTCTGCGGACTTATACCGCCCCTCTCTCGCTTCGCTCGGGGGGCGCCGCTTCGCGGCCTGCCCCACCCCGGCCTCTAAGTCCTCGACTCGGCCAGGCGCGGTGTCTAGGATTAGAAATTAACTCCATGGGGGTGCTTGCCAAGACCATGGCCTAGATCCACGTTTCTGTACAACCGGTTAACATTATACAAGGAGATGCTCCAGTTGGGTGCAGCAGTTATTCTCATAATCAAATAAGAATTGCTAACAAAAAGTGAAGCATGACTGCGCAAGCCCCTCTTCATGCGGGTTGAGTCATCTCATTTTTCATGCTTGGGCTCTTGAGGAAAGCTGACAGCTCACCTCTGAAGCATCTGATTGGCGCCGCACACGATCGACGCAGCGCGACGCCGAATTTGTTCAGCAGCAGGACTGACTCCGCAGCCACGCATCCCCCTGTATTTGTGTTGAATCCATCTCCATTGTGCTCGCCCAACCACCAAATCCTCAATGAAGTGTCCAGGTCCTCTCTGAATCGGCCATGCTTGCTCCAGCCTCAAATTTCGCTTGGGCTTGGCAAATCCAGGAGTTTGCCATCCGATGACTGATGCAAAGCAAATTTCTGCAGCAGCAACCACAGAAGGGGAAGTGAGGAGCTCATAGTTTGTCCTGCCACGATTTGCCCAGGTCGGCAGTGTCCCCACCAAAGCGACGATGCCGAAGACCGCGTCCATCTCTAAGGTGCTCCCAGCGCTCCTGATCTCTGATACAGATCAGACACTGCTCCGAGAGCTTGCCAACACGTTGGCGTTGCACAATTTGGAGCAGTTCAGCTCGCTCAACGTCTCCAAAGACGGCCACCCGGACAGTCGTCTCTGGGTGCCTATGCGAAAGACTGAAGGCATTCGCATCTACCGTGAACGGCCGGGCTCCGTCAGTGCACCGCCGTCGTTTATCCCGTCGCTGCTGTTGCTCGGCTCCGTCGTGGGCAAACTCGACGACATCATGTACGGCGTCGTGGCGCCGACCGACGAGTCCCTGAAGATCAAGTCATCCTGCACTCAAGACGGCGTCATCGACAGTAAAGTGCTCCAGGAGCTCGTGCTACCCACGATCGCGGACCCGTTCCACCACGTCAGCATCAAGTGGCGGCTCTACGAAAACCGTGACTACGTGACGCTTGACACCACGGGTACCATGCAGACCGCTTGGGGAGAACGCGTCGGCTACAATATCTCGCATTCCGTCGGCTTCCCGCAGCTGCCAGCCTTCGCCGACCTCGACCTCACGAGAGGAAGCATGTCCGTGTGCTCGCTCTACCGCCAGAAGACCAATAACACCGTCGAATGCTACACGCGCGGCTTCTTCGACTTGCAGACTGGTGCTGACGCCAACCCCGCCATTGCTCTACAGACCATCGCCACGCAATGGCTCTCGTTCTCTCGGCACATGGAATGCGCTCAGATGAAGAAGCTTGCGTGGCGACTGCGTAAGAACAGCGACTGCACCGAAATGATGGAGTTCGCTCCGATCCGACCCAAGCACAAACCCACCGACCCGACGTGTCGAGTTTGTATGAAGAGCTTCAGCTTCCTGTCAGGCATGCGGAAGGCATGCAAAAGCTGCAACCGCGCCATTTGCTCGCGTTGCTGCGTCAAGAAGCTCGTTCGTGTCCTGGCACCTGACGGTCGCTCTATTCTCGAGAAGAGACGCACCTTCTGCTCGCTTTGCATCCACGAGGTCGTCCAGAGCGATGCGATTGCAATCGCCAGAGACGAGTTGGAGACGATGCGAATCGCCAGCGACCCGACTGAGTATTCGCTGTGACAGCTGGGCCTCCGCTGCTTAAACTTTAATTATTACAGGTCAAATTGACACTCAAATGAACGATAACGCACTTCTGAAGGCATAAAAAAAATCGTACTCCAAAGTAACGGTTCCTGGATTTAGAAACCAATCAGATTCCGTGTCAAAGTCGGAACATTTAACCCATTTTGAAACATCAATCCTATGATAAAAAAAATGTAAACACAGTTTTGAGCACGAACCCCATGTGCGGCGACGTCACCAGCCGCGATTGGCTACTTCAGAGCTGACGCGTCGCATTCGCTCTCCATGTGGCGAGTTTAACGCGCAGCCGAGGTCGATAACTCACTGGACACATCGAAGTTCCTTCCCCGCCACTCACTGCCTGTCGTCCATCACGTCCTTTCTCGCTCTCTCTGTCTCGCAGAGAGGACAGGCATGATATTCTCGCAGCGAGAGGCTGTCCAACAAACCGCCGCAAGAATTTCGGAAGCCACGTCTCGAGCGCCTTCAGATCTCCTTTTGCCAGCCAGAAAGCAGGCAAGCCCGCGCAGAAAGATCCGACAACACAACCATCGTTCACTATGAAGAAATCGTCTCCAGGCTTGGATTTATCGCGCCTGGTGCGGACACCAGAGGTCTCTGATCAGGATCGAGAGATGTTACGCGATTTGTCGAGCACCCTCGTGACGCACAATTTCGAGCAATCGAACACGTTATTAGTCACTAAGGACGGGTACCCAGACTCGACCAACTCGCGGTGGAAGGAGATGCGGCGCAAGGACAGTCTGCGTATTTACCGGGAGCGTCCGAGTTCCGCTCGCAGTGACGCGCCATTCACGCCGTCGCTGCTGCTTTTGGGCACGGTGGATGGCACAGTTGACGACATCATGTATGGCGTCGTGGCAGCTACGGACTCAGCCATGAAGATCAAGTCTACGTGCGTTCAAGACGGCATGCTGGACAGCAAGGTGCTGCACGAGTTAGTGGAGCCCTCGATGGACGACCCGTTCCGTCACGTTGGCGTCAAGTGGCGGCTCTATAACGGACGTGACTACGTGTCGCTGGATGCCACCGGCGTCCTCCACACGGCCAAGCGCGATCGCGTCGGCTACAACCTCTCGCATTCGGTGGGCTTTGCGGATATCCCGAGCTTTGAGGAGCACGGCGTCATGCGCGGCAATATGTCCGTGTGTTCCATCTACCGCCAGAAAACTCCCACGACGGTGGAGTGCTACGTGCGCGGTTTCTTCGACTTCCCGACGAAGAACGAGATGCTGAACAACTTGGCGCTGCAGGCGTTGGCCTCCCAGTGGCTCTCCTTCGCCCGTAAAGTCGAGTGCGGCCAGATGAAGAAGCTTGTATGGCGGTTGCGCAAGAACAGCCTGGGCGGTCGCAGTTCCGATGGCTCCAGCACAAGCACCTGTTCAAGTTATGGGTCGGCTCCAAGCCCCAGATCTTCACCTTCAATGCGTCCTGGGGCCTGCGCTCTGTGCTACAACAGCTTCGGATTCCTGGGAACCAGCCGCGAGACCTGCAAAAGCTGCATGCAGTCTGTGTGTGTGCGGTGTGTCGTGAAGAAGATGGTGTGTGTGATGGCTCCCGACAAGCGTACAGTTCTGGAAAAGAAACGCTCCTTCTGCCTCGACTGTCTGGACGATGTCGCCGAGGCCGATGCCCTGGCGGTCGCCCGAGAGGAGCTGAGCTTCGACCGGTGTGAAGAGGAGACGGACGAGTTCCTGCCGCGCGTCGCAAGCTCTTCAAGTTTGTACAATATGCAGCAGCGAACGAAAAGCATCCCAATTCCGAAGCGCATCGGACGCTCCGCCTATTAAACGCAGTGTTCCTGTTGTATTAAAGTCATTAGTCAAAGTGTAAATCAGAGGTAGAAGAACTAGCATTGAGGAGAGCGAGGGTATCCGTAGGTAGCAGCCCAAGACAGAGCATTGCCGTAAATTAATGAGTAGCGTCGTCAAGTCACGCCATGAACCATCGCGTCGCAGCTTCATTGCGACCGCGAAGGCGCTAAAATACCAGAGCACGGAGGTCTCTCAGATCGCAAGGTGATGATAACGCGCTTTTGTGTCATAGTCGGAGTGCTTCGAAGTCCAAGCGAGGTGAGATGCGGCCGCGCATTTCAAAGGATTCCCGAAGATGGAGGTTTACAGCGGATAATGGGCATTCAAGCCCCGCCGTTGGAGATTAACGTGGGAGGTGTGCGCCGCCGTTGGGTACAGCTCGTGCCTGCCAACGCAGATGGGTCCATACAAACACCCAGCGAGAGGGGGAGCGCATCACCGCGAGGGCAAACTAAGACGGTCTTCCTGAAGCAGAGCAGGTGAGCAGCAGCATGGCTGGACATAAAGAAGCAAGGAAGTGACTGGCGTTCTGCTCGGTGTTATCATGTTCCGCTGGTGGCCAAAATCGCGAGAACAACTGAAAGCATTCCTTTATTTTTATGAACGCTTTTCATTGGCTAGGGGAGAAAGTGACGCGACTCGCATACATGTCCGAGCGTTTGTTTACCCATTCCGGACATGGCTGAACTTGGTGGCATGTCAGGAAGGCTGGCTTCAGCTTGCGGTGCGCTATCATCATCTTAGTGCCCCTGAAACTTCAGATGACGGGCATGACCATCCGCAAGAAATGGGAGGAATACATTATAATATCTCCAGCTTTCACAATACTACATGCACAGCAAGTTAGCGCTGACCTTAACGCTTTCAGTTTCTAGAGTAACGTCTGGGTGCTGCAATACTGCCATTTATCCTATTATACGTTGACAGATTTTGCGGTCTTTCGTGCTCAGCTGCTGCCTGTGTGGACATCCCATATGATCCGAAGAACTGTCATTCACGTGGCTGAAGAGACGATTAGGTAAGGTGCTGTCGAACCCGGTGCTGGCGAATGCATTATACTATTGACAAATACAATCAAAGGCCCAGGATCTCCAAGCTGGAAGCTCTCTGAACCTCAAATGAGTCAAATTTCCTTTGTTTTTGTCGCTCCGATCGTTCGCACCAATTATAAAATGACGGGGGCGCTTTTTTGCGTTTCGAATGAAGGGCACGGTTTCGACAGCATGTGCTACCTCGATTTAAACGATACCTTGAAGTTACTGGGGTTCTTTTTGACGACTTACGCAGTCATAAACGTTGAGCAAATTGCTTGGCCCTTTTAGCGGACACCAGTACAGACTTGTGCTAATTCATTTAACTAACAGGCACTCGATTTAACTTGCATGGCTTCTCTCTAACCCAAGCTGCATAGAGCAGACAGGTGAGTTATACAGATTCACCGCGATTTCAGATGAGTTATATGAAATACCCCCAATTTGTGAGTTATCTGCTCAAATCCACTCGGGATACCCGAAAATTAGAGATAAGGAGGCAAAGTTTTACGCCAGTTCCATACTTCTATGATGCAAAATAGTGCACTTATCTCTGGAATGACAGAACAGTGATGGCAATTTACGAGTTTCTGAACCGTTTAAACGGTTTAAACGGTTTATATCGTTTTTAGGGTTCGTTTAAACCGTTTTTTCGTTATTATTTGGAGATGAGCTCCATTCCAGCCAAATATTTTATCTTAAATTTTGTAACGGGATTCTTCTCCATGGTTTCCCTCAAACGCATCCACAGGGCTTATA
>MBAC02000404.1:0-35578 GCA_001712635.2 Nothophytophthora sp. Chile5
AAGTTCCATTTGGTGGATTTGGCCGGCTCGGAGCGCGTCAAACGCACGAACGCTCAAGGCGCGCGGTTCAAAGAGGGAGTGAACATCAACCGCGGGCTGCTCTCGCTGGGGAACGTCATCAACGCGCTGTGCGAGAAGAGTCGCTCACAGGCGTCGACGATCCACGTGCCGTACCGAGATTCGAAGCTCACGCGGTTGCTGCAGGACAGTCTGGGCGGCAACAGCAAGACGCTGATGATCGCGTGTATCAGTCCCGCCGACGTGAACTACGAAGAGACGAGCAACACTCTGCGGTATGCGTCTCGCGCTCGCAGCATCGAGAACAAGGCGGTGATCAACAAGGAGCTGAGCTCTGAGAACGAGGTGAGTCAACTGAAGCGGCAGCTGGAGATCATGCAGCTGCAGCTCTTGCAGCAATCGAAGGGGATATCTGGGGGCTCCGGAACTCGACGCGTTCTCACTGGAGGGTCATGCAACGTGCGATCCACTGCGAAATTCGATGAAGAAGAGCCGGAGAAGGAGTTGCGCAGACTAAGGGACCAGCTGGCTCTTGCCTTGAGCGCTAAGGACAAGTGGAAGAAGGTCGCCGATGAATTATCGGTCAACAACGGCAGGAAGCGAGCCAGCGGGTCTGGTTCGAACGGTCCTGAGTCTCTGGCGATGAAAGAGGCCATGGAGTTCGAGAAATCCATCCAAGTTGCGCCGCTAAAACCAACTGGGAAGGGGGCAACGGAAGCGGAGAGCAAGCTATTGCGCTCGGAGCTGGCTAATTTGTCGGACGTGATCCTGGAAAAGGAGAAGATCATGCAGGAATTGGCGTCGTCGCCGTCCTTGGCCTCTTCTGATACTGGCGTTCGCCTCGCGTCGTTGACAAACTCGTACGAGCAGAAGATCGTGTTGCTGGAGAAAGAGGTGGACGTTTTGACGGCCGAACGGAGGGAGTTAGCGCGTAAAATGCGGCAAACCCAAGGCAAACCCAGCTCGGCAGACACTGTGAGCGAGGATAACCGGTCCCAGAGCAAGCTGCAGAAGCTCCAGAGCCAGCTACAGGTGGCGAAGGAGGCTGGGAAGGAGTGCAAGCGGCTGGCGGCGCTGTGGAAAGCTGGCTCGCTCAAGATCTCGACTTTGCAGCAGGAAATAACGGCCATGAAGCGGCAGAAGGCGGCGCTGCAGCGGAAACTAAAGGAAGAAGCGCAGCAACACCGCAAGGACAAGCGCGAGCAAGAGCTGAAGATCCTGCAGCTGAAACGGCAGCAGCAGCACAAGAAGTACGAGCTGCAGAAGCTCACGGCGCTGCACAGCAAGCAGAACAACGTGCTTAAGCGGAAGACGGAGGAGGTAGTCACGGCGAACAAGCGCGTTCGGACGTTGCAGCACCAGCACCAGCAGCTCCAGAAGATGCAGAGGCCCAAGCCGGAGCGTCGAGCTGATAGCCCTGGGGTTCCGGTCTCCGATGGCCAAGTGCTGGAGACGATCATGACGCTGTTGCGGCAGACGATTGAGACTCAAGTGACCATCTCCGGAGCCAAGAACGTGCTCCAACTGGATCTGGAGGAGCGGAAAGCACTGGCCGTGGCAATCGCGCGGCTTGAGGCCGCATCGACTGGGACTTTGACTGAGAACGAGCAGTTGAACAGGATGCAGGGCGCTTTGAGAGAGAAGAACGGCGAGATCCGGCTCCTGCAGCGGAAATTGGCGAGTGTGGAGAGGAACAGAGGCCTGCCATCCGGCCTCTTCCCGACCAAAGTGGCCGTTTGCCATCAGCTGATCCGGCAGTTAGTCGAGATGGCGGTGGAGAGCAAAGAGGAGTGCTTGGCGCTGGCGACCTGCCGTGCGGACTTGGTGGCCGCAGAGGAAGAACTGGTGGCTCAACGAGAAAAGAGCGAGGAATCAAGCTTGGCTAGCGTCATGGAAGAGCTATCGGCTTCCGGTCCAAGCGAATCTCCGACTGCTGGAGCTCAAGGTACGGAGCAGACCTTGGCATTGGAGAAGGAGCTTGGAGAGACAAAGAAGCAGCTGGAAATGCTGCGTGGACAAGCTGCAGCAGCGGTGGTGGAGACCAAGAAAGCGCCTGCGAAATTCAAGCCACGCCCTTCTCTGGATGTGGTGGACTTGCTCTCCAGCAGCGAGGAGGACGACGACAGTGCTCAGGACCCAGACTACGTTGAAGAAGACGAGGGTCGAGAGGCTACGAAGCCCAAGGAGTCTGCTGCGAGCCCACCTTCTCGAGCGAAAAGCAGCGAGAAAGGCGGGATCCTGGCTGAAATCGACGAGTTGCTGGCGAAGAGCGAGGCTGGGGCCTGTTGTTCGTGCCACGGGAAGTGCGCGACCAAGGCGTGTGCCTGCAAGACGCACCAGCGAATCTGCGGAGGCGGGTGCTCGTGCAACGTCTTTCGATGCCTCAACCGCGTGGATTCCCGAGCCAAACCGAAGCGCAAGAAGGCTCGCATCGCAGACGACAAGGAGAATGAACTGGTCGCCGTCTTCGACGACCAAGAAGACTCTGCGAATGGGAAGCCCAAGCTGAAGAAGCTGCGGAAAAGCGGCGACAAGACACGCGGCATTCGCATCGGCAAAGGCGTGATGGCAGCTGTGGGCAAGACGGCGACGTCCTCGTCGAAGGGGCTGGGTCTGCATACCAGCACATCCAACCAGGACATCGGCGGCCTCAGCACCAGCACCGCCATCGGCCGCTTCTTCTAGCTGAGCCCAGCCAGCAACGACAAAACGCAGGTAAGAAAGGCTGTATGTATCGAGAAGGACGTGACGTGACTAACGCACGGCTTCAGGTTGATCCACTCACTTCACTTTAGCGTTCGACAGGGTCTTCCTCCGTGAGGTGCTTGCAGGCGTTGAGCTCAGGACAGGTCCCCGAAGAGATCCATGTCCAGCGCCTCAGCCTTCTCCGTCATAAACTCCGGGTCGTCCTCGTCGTCCGTGTCGGAGGAGGCGTTGTGGTGCTGCGCGGCCGCGGCTTTACCGGCGCGGCGTGTCGGCGTGCGGATGCTCACGCCGTTGGAGTTCTTGCCGCTGCTGCTCGCGATGCTGTCGGCTCCCTTGTGCTCCTTCTCGCTCGTTCGGGACCGACTGCGGATGACCAGAGCGGCCTCTTTGGGCTTCTGGTAGTGGTACGTGCCGCTGCTGTACGAGGACGGCGACGAGTACTTGGCTCGCAGTGCACGCGTCTTTTCCTCGCTCTTCTTGGCCAGGAAAGCCTGGATCAACTGCCGCTCATGGTTGTTCATGTAGGTCAATTGCACCTCCGAGTCGATGACCAGGAAGAGCTCCTGGTACTCCGTCTCCTTGTGTGCGAACGCTTTGGCCGGCAGAAACTCGTACGAAACCACTTCGAGGATGTCGATCGAGTCCCGATGGTACGGGATGCGGGCAAAACGCAAGCGCTCCGCCGGAATGGTCAGCGCAGCACTGGCCGCTTCGGCCAAGTACGACTCCGGGTGGTTCTGCTCCATGGCGCTGGGGATCACGACCTCACGGCGCATCTGCTTGATGAATCGCCATGACGCGCGGTTCACGTAGGCGAACTCAACGATCCGGTGGTTGATGTCCGCCGTCTCCGGCTCCGCCAAGAGCTCGGCCACGATGCTGCGGCCCTCGTACACCGCCAGTTTCGAGGCTTCCAGCAGCTTCTGACCGTCCACCAACACGCTCGTCATGGTGCTTTGCCTCAGATCACGAAGCCGGATATGCGACGGCGTGATCGCGCTGTCGTCCGCCTTCACCAAGTGCTTCTTCACCAACTCGTCCCACACCTTCTGGCGGATATCCTCCACCATCATCTCTTCACTGATCACGATCTGGTTCACAAGCGTCAGCAGCGAGTCGTCCTTCCCCATGGACACCAGCATCTCGTCAACGTCGAACAGATCCGGCTCTTCGCTGTCGTCTGTCGACCCGCTGGTCACCGTCAGCTGCGGCTCCTGCTTGCTGCTGCTGCTCGAGGACGACAGAGGAGAAGACACGGCGCTCGGCTGGTAGAACATGAGGCGGAAGTTGTACTCGCCCGTGTTCAACGGCACGCCCTCCAGCGCGAAGACCGTGTGGTTGGAGCCGATGGACAGCTTGGACAGGGTGCTATCGATGGCCTTAATCTCCACGCCGGCGTTGTTGATCCCGCGCAAGAGTTTGAACTCATTGGCGGCCAAGCCGACCTTGGCGCCGATCCGCTCCTTCAACGTGCGGATCGTCTCTCTTCGGTCGATGCGAATGGGCTCCGCTGTGCGAGACAAGTACTTGAAGTTGACCGTGATCATGTTGGCTTCACGCTCGAAGAACGCCTCGGCAGGCGATGGTTCCGAGAGATCCGCCGTCTCTTCGAAGTACAGCTCCGTGCCGTTGATCAGATGCAGATCCAGCTTCAGCCGCAGGTTCAGCGTGCGCTCCTCGTCGTTCGGATTCAGGATCTTGGCCGACGAAATGCTGTACGTGGTGGCGCTCTTCTTGATGAGACGGATCTTCTGCTCCGTCGCCACCGAGAACTTCTTCGCGATGACTGCGCAAAGCGACGTGACCGTCGCCTCGTCCTCCACTTGGATGCACCTGGCCATGAACGCGCCGCGCGTTGGCGTTGCTTGGCTGCTTTCATCCCGATCCGGGTCCAGGAAGCGACGCACAAAGAGCTGCAATTTGGTCGGATCGTGCTCTTCCCACTCTTCGTCGTCGCTCTTGACCTCCAGGAACATTTGCTGGCCGGCGTAGATCCCCAGCGACGACAGCGTCATGTCCTCCTTGCCGTTGTACGTGTCCGACAGCAGGCAGTTGTAGTCGTTGTACCCTCGAAGCCTCACGTTCGTCGATGCAGGGACCACCACGTCCTTCTCCTTGGCGAACTCCTTGCAGGCCGTGGCCAGAGCCTCGCGGATCGTCGACGTCTTGTACACGTAGATCGGCTTCTCCACGTTCTTGGGCTTGACGCCTTTCATGAAGAACTTCACCTGCACCTTCTTGGCCATCTCCAGTCGCTCCTGCTCCAGTTTGCGCAGCTTCTCTTCGTCGGCTCGGATCTTGTCTTGCAGATACTGGGGGATACTCTCCGGTAGAATGAGCTGGACGTTCTTGGCTTCCGAGACCAAGCGGTACATCAACATGTACGCACACGTGCTGTATCGCATGCTGTACCCGGAGCCACTGGCGCCACCGAACGCCGTCTTGAGCTCCGTATCGGAGATCTCACTCACCGTCGAGTCGTTGAAATTGTACCATTTCCCCGTCTCCAGCGATTTGATGTACGCATAGTAGTGGCCCCCCAAGGCACTACCTGAGTGGATCAGTACCGAGTACAGCTCGTAGACATGCGGTCCGGAGCGCTTGATCATCATCTCCGGGTCGAACGTCGGACTCCAGGTGTCAAACTCCGTGGCGCCGTCCACTTGGTCGAGTTTGTCGCCCATTTCCCCGTCATTCACGAAGGAAATCGGCTGAGATTCGTCCATCGACGACAGACGACGCATCCGTTCCGATACTGCGGCGATTCCAGGTGCCGCGGGGGGCGAGGAAGGCGTCGGGATGGTTGGCATCTCTTCGGGAGCCGCGACTGGGATGCTAGGATGATGGTTCCGACCTTCTAATTCGTGGCGTTCCATGGACATTTTCCTGGCAATGGAGCCACGAACACCGCCGGCTGTATCGTCACTCACATAGGAATTCATGTCGAGGTACTTGGGGAACGAGACCTTATTGTGCAGTTTGATGCGGTTCATGGTCGCGTAGTCAAAGTCGAAGCGTTTGAGTTGTAGCATCAGCAGATACGGCAGCTTGGAGAACTTGAGCCCTTTGATAGCATCGCGCTTGACTTTACAGCGGTCACACATCCACTGGTTCTCCTTGTTCAGCAATTCGGGGCGTAGAAACAACTCGATCGCCTCCTCCACCGTCTTCATCATCTCCGTGGAGCCAAAGGGGCGGATCACAAGCGACAAATCCAAGAAATTGTCGATCCGAGAGCTCTCATAGCCACACTCACAACACTGCACGTAATCTTTGAGGGAGCCTTGGTACAGATCGTTCACCAGCGTCTCGTTCACCGTGCCTTTGAATGACCGCTCCAGCGCATCAAAAAGCACACGACAGAGCTCCTGCACGTCGTGTTGCTGGAAAACGTCCGCCCCCGTCCAGCCGAAGCTCTTGGTCAGGGCCTTCGTACTGATGGAATCCTGGGTCGTGAGCTGCAGCTTGGCGAACAGGTTCTGCAGTTGAAGCGGGATATTGTCCTCGTCCGCCTCCTCTTCGTCCTCGTCCTCGTCCTCGTCCTCGTCGTCCACCATTTCATCCACCGTGTCATCCATCCCGTCTTCCTCCTGCTGCTGGCCTTTCTCCATAGTTAACGACTTCTTGGCGGCGCGATGACACGTCCAGCGATACAGGCCCTGGCGGAACTCGGGCGTCATGAACATGGTCTGCAGCAGACTGTTCATGTAGCAAGTAGCGCCTTGATTCGACAGCCCTGTAAACGGGTTCCGAGCGTGAGGCATATACCCGCTGCCACTATACGCGCTATAGGCGCTGTACGCGCTGTTGCTGTTGTAGCTGCTGCCGCCGTTGCTCGTGTACCCGCTGCTGCTGTTGGCCGGGCCGGCGGGCGAGTCGTAGAGCGCCTCCAGCCCCGAGGACGAGTACGTGGTCAACGCCGTGGACTGCACGCTGGGACTGGACGCCACGTCGTCGCCGTCATCTGGACGCGGCAACTGCGTGAGCACGTCGGCCACCTGCTCGCGATGACGGCGGCGAGAGGCCGAGAACTCGTCGTCGTCGTCGTCGCTGGCCGGCTGCGGCGGGTGGCGGGGCGCGGACACGTCGCGCGGCGCGTCATCGTCTTCCCAGGCGTCCATTGCTGGCGTGCGGAGGCGACTGGGGGAGGAGAGAAGGACCCGGAGGGCGGGGGCTCGCTTTCTTATTTGCTCGCAGCCTTCTTCGGTACTAAGCATTGGATTGGGTTGGGATGGCTTAGCGAGCGATCCAATCCGATGGGTGAAGGACGAGGTGTGAGAATAGTGGGGACCACACTAAATGAATGTATATACCGGGAATAAGATGTTATAAACGACATACGATAGATTCCATGAATATTGAAGGGCAGCTTGGTTATAAGCGACTTCGGCGCTCATGCTCATGGAATGGGTCATCTTATCGGTCGTGGCCTGTTGAGCTGTTCGCGACACGTCCATGGCACTGCCGAGGTGGTGGGGGCCTGGGGAGCTGCAGACAAACGGAAGGGAACGACGTTCCTCGGTCGATGAAGCGGCGGCGCATAGATATTGGCCGCTTCTCACTCGACAACTGGCCGTCTCCCGGCCAGAATGCGCACTCGGCGGTTCTGCGAGACGACAAGCACCTACTGCGTGTAGTACACTGGCATATAGGAGCGACAACAACCGCAACGCACGTGCACGCGGCAGGATGGATGACATGCAAACCAAAAGTCTTCGTATAAAATCGCCGCGTGCTTAGTGGAGGGGCGACACGTGCGGCGCCGGCGACATGTTCTTGGCCAGCGGTAGCTCCTCGTCCGAGTCCTCGGCGCCGTAGTACGCCTTCTCGCGCGACAAGGTGAAGGTGTCTGAGAGGAAGCCCAGCTCGCCCGCACGCAGCTTCTCTTTCCGCCAACACACGTAGCACACGCACATCGCGACGGCATACAGCAAGGCTGCAGCAGTCCATCCATTCCCGCACACGTCCATATGTTAGCGTCAATATCTCCATCGCATAAGACGTATACATAACAGGCAGACACGGCAACGAACCCGCTTCGAAGCACGAATTGGCCGTCGAGCTCGGAGATTTGGCGTTGTGCATGTACAGCGGCTGCAGCTTCAGCAGCGCGCCGACCACCACCTACAAATACAGCAGCAGTATACAGTTGTGAGCTTCGGAACAAGCCACAGCCAACAGGAAGCAGCGCATTTTACCAGGAAGGTGAAGCCAGCAAAGCTGAAGATCATGCCGAACAGGTACTCTAAGAAGCACAGAATCAGACACGCACAGATGCAGATGCATGCGGTGAGTGTACGCGTCCTTGCTTCAGGCAGACGCAGTGCGGGCGGGTGCCTGACGGCAGCGGAAGCCACTCACTCCCGCTCATGATCAAGGTCCGTCCGCTTCTCTTCCGTCTTCCTGCTTGTCTGAAATTCCTACAAACTGCCTCTCTCTATAAGAACAGCCAGCTATTCAGCCGGTCGGCTGCTGTATGTTTTATCCAATGAAATGCGTGATTTGACTTTTGACCAATCACACGATGGATACGCGACAAATCGAGTGGTGCACACGAATAATGCGAGGTGCAACTTGGACTTGGACATGCTGACTGTCAGGATGCGACTCCGCACTTGCAAGCACTTCCATCTCGGGAAGCATTGCGGAGACTCTCGTCCTTACGGTATGGCAGTGCAGCATGGCTTGGGTGCGCAAGGTAGGACCCACGCAGTCAACAGTCCCAGTGATCCGAGCAACTTGCAGCCTGCAAGTGATCCGGGAAAGGAGAGTGACGGTTAACCTTCGAATGGGAAAGCAAGATAACGCAGTCGCTTGCCACTCGGCACGTGTCCTTTTGCATGCTTGGGCTCGATGCAAGCAAGCTCTGCGTGTTTATAAGCAGGCAGTGTCTCGATATGTCCCAAGAGCTCTCGTTCCATTTCGAACTCGAGCAAAGACGCCTTAGTGACGACCCCCGTCCGCTCCAGACACGCGTTCTACAGAAATGCAATCTGTAGTCACAGATCTGCGCGTTTAGAGACCTTCAACGCGTTGGCACCGACACCAAAACGCAGCGGATTCGGCTCCGATCTCGCGAGGGTGCGACGGCTACAACCCGAAGACATCTGAAGCTACTAGAGTACAATTCATCGGCATACTGCCGACTCTACAACATCGTAGGCTCCCATGCAGCAGACCATCTGCGTTTAAGGAGCACCGGGCCAAACCTAATGGTGCTGGGGCTCAAGGTTCGACCGAAGAAGGTGAAGCAGAGCGGGCCGCTGCAAGGGGGTTCTGTCGTCCAATAGAACAAAAGACTGTCAACTTCGCAGTCATCATCACTGTGCTCTTGACACAGTGCGACAGAGCTGGGGTGACTGCGGGCTTGCCAATTCGACTCCCTGAAGACTGCTCCGCTCGGATGAGCTACAACTGCCGCCATACCAGCGTCACCATCACCTGGCACGATCGTCTATACTAGCAAATGACTGCTCGCTTACTCAAATGACGTTCGGCCACTCGGCTCTGTCATTCTAACTATTCCCTGTGAAGACTGAGTGAAATACCCCCCTGACAAGCGATCGAACAAGTCAACGTTCTCTCAAACCAAGGGCCATCCAGCCTTCAACTCCGGGCATTGGGCTCTCCATTCTCGAATTTCCCGAATGGCGAGCACTCCGACTTTACTTCACCTTGAAACTCCCAACTTGAACATCCAACGATGGTCGCTCCACGCTTCGCCTATCCCAACCGAAAGCTCCGAGTCCTTGGCGTGCATGGCTTCCGCACCAACGCCAAGGTGATGGAAGGCCAAACGGCGGGCCTCCGCCGTGCTCTGGGACCAAACGTCGAGTACGTTTTCCTCAACGCCCCCTTCCTGGCTCGCGGACCGCCCAATGAACTGGTGCTGCAGCTCCACGGGAAGGACGCCCCGTTCTACGAATGGTGGCAAAGTCGCTACATCCACAACAACGCAGTGGCCGACAAGATCGTGGACATCATGTCTGGAGCTCAAGACACGTGGAACCTCCGCTTCGAAGACCTCGACCGCTCGCTGTTCTACATGGAGAAGCAGTTGCAGCAGCTCGGGCCGTTCGACCTCGCCGTGGGGTTCTCCCAGGGAGCCACCATGCTCACCATCTTCTCCATGTGGTCGTTACAAAAGCGCAAAATGCGGTGGTGGCGCCTTGCGGTGTGTGTGTCCGGCGTGCGAGTCCACGCCGACAATTGCCGCCATCTTTTCGAGACGGCCGACGGCCGTCCTAAACTCGTGGCGATCCCGTCCATCCACGTCGCCGGCACCTCGGATTCCATCTGCTACGAGACGTACCAGCTGGCCGAAATGTACGAAACCCGCGTCAAAGGCAGCCCACTCCTCAAGACGGTGCTGGAACACGACGGTGGCCATCGCTTTCCCGCGCCGCGCAAGTACAAAGAGCTCTACGCGAAGATCGGCCACCTGGTTCACCAATTCTTCCACTACTCGGATGCTGCCAGACTGGGCTTCATAGCGAGGCTGTAAGCCTGTCGTTTGCATGCGTTTGTATCGGTTTGCGTAGGCAACGACTAGTGCTTTAACGTATCAACGCCAGCGATCTTGCGAAGGCTTCATACTCAAAAGGTACTTCTAGGAGGAAGAACGCTCGGAAGATTTGACGTCAACAGCGACAAGCTTGCCCACTGATTGGCCGGGAAACGATGGAGCTTCAACATACGCCCACGCCCACACGGAGGCACACTCTCTGACTTGTAAGATGCGGCAGCTCTGATGGCTGCTTCGAGGCCCAACACGCTGCAGATACACGCCAGCGAGCGGAACAATCCCGAGGACTCAATGCCTGGTGAAAATGTCCTGGGTGTGCTTCATCTAACCAGCGTCGGGTTCTTCACCTCGTTTCAAGAACATCACCACCTGTTGTCAGTGTCATTTCAGAATGACAGAATTGACATGTCACTAAAACCGGAGAGCTCCTCAGATTCTGAGTCCGAGATGGGGATGCACTTCAGTTGATGACGTCAAACAGCGCATTCGGGATCCGAGTCGGTATGGGCTGCAGAGCATTCCGCTTTCTCCAGCCGCCCCCGCAAGAGACGTATTGCTGACGCCATGAGCGCGGCCAGGAAGCTGCGCGTGCTGTGCATGCACGGGTTCCGCACCAATGTCAAGATCATGCGGGACCAGACGCGCGGGTTGCGGAATGCGCTGGAGCCGCACGCGGAGTTCGTGTTCCTGAATGGTCCCATCGAGGCTCGAGGCCCGTCGGACGACGCGATCGAGAAGCTCTACGCCGAGCACAAGCCGTTCTACGAGTGGGGGAACTTTATAGACCTCAAGCGCGAGCAAGTGCTGGACCCCAGCACGCAGGAGATGGTGTACACGGACAAGGGCTGGTACCACGACTACAAGGACTTCGACGCGATGGTCGAGTACATGGACGACCAACTGCCCAAGCTCGGACCCTTCGATGCCGTCGTGGGCTTCTCGCAAGGCGCGCAGATGATGACGGCGCTGTCCATGTGGTATTTGCACAAGAGCAACACGCGCTGGTGGAAATGCTGCGTGAGTGTGTGTGGCCCCCGCGTTCGCGGCGCAGTGTTGCGTCCGCTGTTCGAGAATCCCGATGGCACTCCTCGTTTGGTGCCGTTCCCGTCGATCCACATCATTGGCAAGACGGACGACTGGCGTCGTGGCTGTCATGAGATGGTGGAGATGTACGAGGACAGCCCGGAAGGCGCGGCGCGCGATAAGTTCGTGTTCGAGCACGATACCGGCCATCGATTCCCTTCGGGTGAACGACATAATCAACTGTACGAAGACGTTGCTCGGATCATCCGAGAGCATTGCGAGTACAAGGAATGAAGGATAATAGACCGAGCACTCTAATGCAATACTCGTGCATGCTCAACAGAGCTACGACTGCTCTGCGAAAACGGACTTGCTTTCGGCTGCTGACACTTGTGAGTGGATTGGCAAGGCATAGGATACTCGTGGGTCTTGCGTGTCGATGGGGAGGGAGTCCACGTGGATTGATGTATGGGATGATGAGATGAACACCAGGTACCTCAAACGACGTAGACTGAAGAACTCGTTTGTCGGGACAATAAGTGTGCATCAGTCTCCTTTTAATGCCATACTGTGCACTCTTCGAGAGGTGAGGTGCCACCGTAAATGCCGAATAATGGTACAAACAGACAGAGACGGAAAGAAGCGATCATTCTATAAGTACCATATCGTGGTGCATATTCATTTCTTATTTGGCTTCCATTAACTCATATGCTTCTTTTGACATGTTAGTTTGCGGCGAGCGTGTTCATCGGTGTGCACATACAATACATCAATCTGCACGAGCACGAATGGAGGCCACTCACCCTTTCCTTTTGCTTTCTGCACTTGCAAAGCACCCCATCGCTCCTCCATTACTTTCCGGTATATTCAGTCCCTACTGTCACCATGGCCGCGCAGTCTGGTGCCGGGAAGCTTCGCGTGTTGTGCATGCCCGGGTTCCGCACCAACGTCAAGATCATGCAGGATCAGACGCGCGGTCTCCGTCGCGCAATGGGGTCGCACGCCGAGTTCGTGTTCCTGAATGGTCCCATCAAGGCCCGAGGCCCGTCGGATAGCTCAATCGAGACGTTGTATGCCAACCACAAGCCATTCTACGAGTGGGGGCGGTCGCAGACCGAGCGGGAGGACATTCTGGACGCCAGCACTCAGAAATTCGTGGCAGGCGACTCCGAGGACTTCGACATGATGGTCGAGTACATGGACGACCAACTGCCCAAGCTCGGACCCTTCGATGCCGTCGTGGGCTTCTCGCAAGGCGCGCAGATGATGACGGCGCTGTCCATGTGGTATTTGCGCAAGAGCAACACGCGCTGGTGGAAATGCTGTGTGAGTGTGTGTGGCCCCCACGTCTGTGGCGCAGTGTTGCGTCCGCTGTTCGAGAATCCCGATGGCACTCCTCGTTTGGTGCCGTTCCCGTCGATCCACATCATTGGCAAGAAGGACACGTGGTACAGCGAGTGTCTGAGTATGGTGGACATGTACGAGTCGCGCGAGAGATTCGTGTTTGAGCACGGCATGGGCCACCGCTTCCCATCGGAGCGCCGCACACAGATCTACGACGACGTGGCCCGCTTGATCCGCCAGCAATGCCAACACAGCGACTAAATTGGAACTTTAACGCCATAATAGACCATCATGCTGGCTAAATTGGCAGTATGGGTGCATGATGGAGATGGCGATCGTGGCCATGCTCATAGCCTAGAAGTCGAGAGCAGGGTGCGTCTGCGTGGTGATGAATACGGCCGGCAGATTCGTGGATGATTGTAAATGCCCAACGTTCTTAGACGGAGATGTGCTAGAAGTCCCATCCCTACTGACGGATGTTGAATTTGGTCGGGCTGGATGAAGGAGCTCACAAACAAAGTGACGCCGCCCCACTCCCCAACTCGGCAGCGCATTGCGAGCGCATTCTCGCCGAGTTCGACACGCCGGTCGTTGTTGTTAGCGCCTCGCCTCGCCTCGCCTCGCCGCCATCTTCCGTCCTTGCTTGTTACGGCTGGAAAGTAGCTGACATGGCGACGAAGAAGCTCCGCATCCTGTGCCTGCACGGCTACCGCACCAACGTGAAGATCATGCAGGATCAGACACGGGCGTTGCGACGTGCCATGGAGCCACACGCGGAGTTCGTGTTCGTCACGGCTCCTTTCGAGGCACGGGGCCCCTCAGACGATGTGATCGAACGACTCTACGAGAACCACACGCCGTTCTACGAGTGGGGCCACATTACCAAGTTGGAACGGCAGCCCGAAGCCAATGATAATGGATGGTATCACCAATACGTCGGGTTCGACCGTGTCGTGGAGCACATGGACGAACAGCTTCGAACGCACGGGCCGTTCGACGCCGCCGTGGGCTTCTCGCAAGGAGGCCAAATGCTCACGGCGCTGTCCATGTGGTACCTTCACCAGCGCAACGAACGCTACTGGAAGTGCTGCCTCATTTGCTCGGGCACACGTGTGCGAGACGTGGGTTTGCGTCCGCTGTTCGAGAACGCTGACGGCTCGCCCAAACGCGTGCCGATTCCTTCCATCCACATCATCGGCAAGAGCGATCCGTACTACAACACCTGCCGCGAGCACGCTGAGCTTTACGCTGACGAACTGCCGGACGCACCGCTCAAGAAATTCGTCTTCGAGCACGAGAGCGGCCATCGATTCCCGTCCGCCGAGCGCCATCCAAATCTCTACGAGAAGCTCTCGGACATGATCCGACTGCATTGCCAGACAAGCGATTGAGCCGTGAAGAAGGTGTCCAGCATTTGGCAGTCATCCACAAATGCGGCCGCCTATCTGCTTGGTGTCTGTGGCAGTGAGGGGTGATGCAAATGGTGTGGCCACCCGAGGTGCAGAGATACAACCTGGATTTATCAGAACAGGTTTGTTGCGACCTTCTTTTGAAACTATAAACGATTTAACATGCTTTCTGATTGGATAATAAAATATCGTTTACGTGTCAAAAAGGAAATATCCTCCAGCTCCTTCTGCTTACGTCAAACGTCGCTGCTCGCAACAATTCTTGGTTATTCTGCCGACGTGGCCTGGCATTCGCCTTCCTTCCTCCCTCCCCGATCCGTGCCACGTCCAGCTGCTGGTCAATAGACGATGGCCACCACTGCCTTGTCGACCGCTTCGCCGCCAAAGAAGCTCCGCGTGCTGTGTCTGCACGGCTTCCGCACCAACAGGCAGGTGATGGAGAGCCAGACGCGCGGACTGCGCGAGGCGTTGGGACCTCAGGCCGAGTTCGTGTTTCTGAACGCACCCTTTGAGGCGCGTGGGCCGACGGACGAGGTCATCGACAAGATGTTTGGCCACACGGCGCCGTTCTACGAGTGGTGGAAGGCGCGTTCTCTGGAGAAGGAAGAGCAAGACGACATCGAGGCCTCGGAGGGGATCCCGTTGGGCACTGCCGACCGTTGGAACCTCGAGTTCGAGGACATCGATCAAGCGCTGGAGTACATGGACGAGCAATTGCAGACGCTGGGCGAGTTCGACGTGGCCGTGGGCTTCTCGCAAGGCTCGATCATGATCACACTGCTGTCGATGTGGTACCTGGCGAAGCTCAACAAGCGGTGGTGGAAGCTCGTGGTGTGCGTTTGCGGTGTACGCGTTCGAGGCATCAATGTGCGTGAACTGTTCGAGACCCACGAGGGGGAGATGATCCAAGTTCCGTTCCCGTCCATCCACATCGCTGGCCAGAAAGATTCCTTGTACGAAGAATCGCTCCGATTGCAGGAAATGTACGTCGAGCACGCGAAAGGCAGTCCACTCGAGAGACTGCTGCTCGAGCACGACGGGGGCCACAAGTTCCCGTCGCCAGGACGCCACCAGGCGTTTTATGCCAGCCTAGCGCACACGATCTGGCAGTTCTTCGAGGACACTCGCCAGAGCTCAGTGGCTCGACTTTGACTGGGAGCACCAGTATGCAGATTGAAGATAGAGGACGCGTCGATGGTAAACATAGAGCAGGCCCAATCGCCTAAAATTGTTAATATCATAGCTTTTCAGATGAAGCAATACCCGCCGACTTCAAAACGAGACTCAAAACTGCAGCACTGATATGAGGCTAGTCCAATCAAAAGTAGCCAAGTCGCCGTTTTGAGTTTTTTTTTGTAATGAGCCTCAGACGTTCGTGGATCTCACCACACGGCCAAACACAACTTCGGAGAAAACGGGCTTTGAAAATTCGACCTAATGGTGGCTGCGAGAGGGAGCCTGATGAGGCATCTGAGCGCTCAAGCTCCGGCGAAGAACACGGCGATCCTGCGCCTGAGTGGGTGGAGGCTTCGCCCGGCTGTGAGCAGACATTTCTGTCGTTGCTAGAGGGCGCCGACGCGGACACAGGTGTCGCTAAGCTTTCTCAGACAGAGTGCTGCCACAAGAAGTGCCTCGCCTGCGCGACGACAGGACTACAGCAGTTTCTCGTGTCCTTGCGGGCGATGACCAAGGCGGAGCGTAAAGTGTCTATTTACACTATGTTGGCCGCCTCGTAGAGTGTGGCGACTCAGGCACATGGTAGCGGGAAAGGCAAGCGTTCTCGCTTTGACTACGTCTTGCCGTTCGTCGGCGAGATGTGTCGCGCGGCATTCCGAGCCTATGGGGTCTCCCACAAAACGCTAAACGAGTACCGTGCTCACGTAGCTAAGGGAACTATTGCAGCAGACCCACACGGCAATAGCAACAACCAGAATGTCAATGTTATCCACGACGAGTGCCTCACCAGTGGTGCAAGATATTTGGGGAAACGCTGGGTGCGTTCAGTAAAAATTCTATTTGTGAATCTAAAACAACTACTGCGCGGCCGTGTCTGACCGTATGTATGTATGTATGTATGTATGTATGTATGTATGTATGTTTGTATGCTATATCAAAGGAAATAGAGTGTCAGCTTGATATTCTATTTCGGTCCAAATTCTATTTTATAGCGTTCAGTGCTCTTTCAATGCGCGATTTACCTGTTCAAACAAACCCAACACATGGACATTTATTTAAAGAGGCTATACAATTGGAAAGTAGTAATCTTTCGCAGGTTGCTTGAAGCGTCGCTTGGCCTCGCATCCGTTGCTCAGAGCACTTTAACAACAATGGCGAGCAGCAACGAAGGTGATTCAAGCGACAGCGACAACAGCTTGTCGCCTACAGAAGCGGATGCAATTCAAACCATAGTTGTGGTGACGCCGTATCTACAGGCGTACTACGCGAAGGAGTCGCGCAACACCTCGATTCTTCAAGGTTCGGCGTATTTTAAGGAGCTTGTGGAAAGCGACAACGAGATGAGGTTCTACGACGTGACTCGTATGCGTCGAGAAACGTTCTTTGCGCTGCTTCGCTTGCTAGACAGCACTGGCAGGATTGATTCGACAGATCGCGTCTCTAGTGGCGAGAAGCTGCTGATTTTGATGTACGTTCTTACACGAACTACAAATCGTGTGACGGGGGAGCGATGGCAAGTCAGTGGTGCTACGGTTTCGAGCGCTGTGAAGGAGGTGCTATCAGCTATCAGCATTGTACGAGCGGCATTCATCGAGCCACCTGCCGCTACAACACTCGCCCAAATTACTAGCTCACCGAAAATTTTCCCGTACTTCGAGAACTGCATCGGAACAATCGATGGTGTGTAGTGGATTTTCTATCGGACGTTGCAGTGCTACATTTTGTTACAACCGCACACTTTTAATTCTATACTTTTGATACAGGCACACATATCCCTGCAATTGTCTCGTCCACTTCTTCCGCCGCTTTTCGTAATCGACAGGCTTCATCCCCCAAAACATCCTCGCGGCTTGTGACTTCGACATGACGTTCACCTATATTTTAGCGGGATGGGAAGGCTCGGTCCACGATGGACGCGTCTTTTGTGACGCTCTGTCAAAGGATTTCCTCGCATCGACGGAAAATACTATCTTGCTGATGCGGGCTACAGCTTCAGCCACGATACTCTGACTCCCTACCGTGGGGTTCGCTATCACTTAAAGGAGTGGAGCGAAAGCAACCTGAAACCGTAGACTAAAGAAGAGCTCTTCAATCTGCGTCATTCGTCGCTGCGCAACGTCATCGAACGCACATTTGGCGTGTTTAAGAAAAAGTTCCCGCTCATGCTGGCGATGCTCTCCTACCCTTTCGAAACTCAAGTTGAATTGGTTTTGGGAGTGGCAGTCGTCTACAATTTCATCCGACGATCACGTGAACCACCTGGACCATTGGATTCACTGGACCCTCCATCTCCTGCCGACAACGACATATTGAACCCTGATATGACGGAAGCTGACACGAACGAGAGTGCCAAAACTTTCCGGGACGGAATTGCTCGGCGAATGTAGAACGACTACATTATGTATTTAGTAGAAAGAGATAACAGCGTCGTAGTCTAGACTTACTCGAGATTGGAGATAAATGCAGCTTTGGTTGTGCGATCCAGGACATTGAATACTTCTGCTGCCGTCTGGTTGCTCATAAAATAATGCACGTACTTGAGCCGGTCATCGGGACTCACACTGCCACCAAATTCAAGCAGGGAACTCGAGATGGCGATCTGTGTTTGGGATTGGGACTTGTGTCGAACGCGGCGGCTATGTGAATTTGCAATATTTTCCAAGGCGGCGGAAATACGCTCTCCACTGGTGCGACGCTGTTTAGAATCATATCGACTCGGGGCGCAAGCTGGGGATGTTGTTGGCGGGGGATTGTCTCGCGATCCGGAAGAGTCACTGAATGATCCAGGCGACATGGATAATCGTCGCTTCGAAGTGGAGTGAGCGGGTGTGTCTGTATTGCTGGTGTTGTCATCCCCTGCTGAGATGTTGAGTGAGCTGTCGCTGTCACTTTGACGTTCGTTGATGAATCCGTCGACCGACGAGGCTGCATAGCGACCAGTTGCACTTGTTGTCCCGAATATTTCGTGTAGCTCGTCGAACATCAGCAGCGGCTTGTCCCGAAACTCTCGGGCGTTTGGGTGCTTAATCATGTACGCCTGCCACACGTCGTTAGGAGCGGTAGGACGACCTGTCTAAGGACACACACCAAACTCGCTGTTGTTGAGAAGGTCTGTGTAGCTGCCGTACTTGCTCTTGAGCTGCTGGAGCTGACTCTGCAGTTGTGGCTTCGGAAAGCAGACACCTGTTTCACGGTTGAAAACTGTCAGGATTCGAGTCCACGACGTCTTCTTAAATCCACTGTCTGTACGACCAAGCCGCTGAGATTCGGCTAACACGATGCGAACGACGGATTTCTGCGTTCCACATTAGCTATTCAAGATGGAGGAGGCACTCTGCTCAGAAATGTGGTTGGTTTGAAAGTGGCAGAAACGTAGAAGCAGCAAGATGAAGAGAGCGATGATCGTCCGCAGCGTCTTATTCGTTGATGCCTAAAATCAGATGGAATAAGAAATCCGGTGTCGGAGGATCAATCTTCCCATATCGCAAATTGTGCTCTGACATCGCCAAATTCGGCGATTGTAAAAATAGAGTTTTTTGCGCAAAATTGGACGACTGAACACAACGCGATTTCACTCAAAATAGCATTTCGCCAAATAGGACAGAAAAAAATAAAATCGTATATTGTGTGCCACTGAACGCACCCAGCGTGACATCGTTCCGTTACGCGTTCGCCGACGCAAGATTGAAAACAGCACGATTCATCACTTCTACACATTTGAGGACTACACGCTCCTCCTCTCGTCCTTCACATGGGATTCAATACGAAATGAGTATCTACAGTTCCTCATGGACAACACACTCAGCATTCATCAACCCTCACTGCCTTCAATCAAGAGGATTCTCTCCGAGAAGTGCCCCAAGATCTGCATTTGGTCGCCTCGTGATCAAGTGTGCGCTCTGTGCTCGAACTACAAGCTAAAACTGGCGGAAGAGCAGACGACAGCAGACACACACTTTTGTTTACTTCTAGACTTTTATAAAGGGATTGTATAGGTTTGGGATATCCCAGCTTCGACGTTAATTTAGAGTCGTTTATCGGTCGATCTAGAGTACGTAAAATCCCTCATTCGAAAGAGCAACGCTTTCTCTACCAAAACCGATGGAATTTTTTCTCTCGGTTTATTGGTCGAATCTGGAGGACGTGTGAGGTAGACGCTCATAACTCCGCAGCCAAGGAGCCGATAACGCTACGGAAGAGCTTGTTGTGGATTGCATCCATTTTGCCTCTATTTTAGACATTCAAAACAGTCCTGAGTTAACACCATAACAGAGAGTTGTTCACCTAACCTCCTCTAAAACAGTTTTAGAATAGACTTCCGTTGACAACACGACGCCAAAATTATTCGAAAGAAAGGTGATATTTTGTCAATCACTTTGAAGAGGTATTCAGTAGAAGGAGTTATCGCGTCAGTGTGCGGCCACTCGCGTTGCGGCCAAGACGAACTGGAACAGACCGCGCAATGAATGGGCTGAGCGTGCGGCCTCGTATTGTACTGTGCTCACTGGAATGTCGATGTGCTCAATGCAAACAGATTACTTCGTTCTGGTCAAAGCACATACAGCTCGGTGTGCACTCGCGGAACGCCAGCTGATTTAGAGGTGCAGGTGAAAGGTAAGGGATAGCGCCTGCTATTTCCTGCATGGTGAGGTCGACAAACGGTGATAACTTCGCTATTATTGGCCTGTTTTGAGTGCGATGACACGAGGTGGTTCGGGGTTTTGGCTTGTGATAGCCGCTTCCCGAATTCTCTCCCGCCGAGTCGCAGAGGATTTCTGCGGGGAAAGGTCGAGTACCTGACGGAAAGGGCCGTATCCTGGCCCGGCTATACACATCGAGGCGGTCTGGAGTTCAAACAACTGGGGTCCGGAATCTGGAACGAGACATCAAGCCTTTTCTGCCTGTCCAAGAAAGTCTGAGCCGCGTAAAGCTACCAGGAAGTATGCAAAGCTTATATCCGCTTCGTCTCACCACTGACTCCCACGGCTTGTTGTAGCGAGACAGCGTGTCCGCGATGAGGTCGAACAGGCTCTGCGCACTCACATACTTTTCCTTCTCCACAGGACAGAACGCCAGGAGGACGAAGCGTCGGTCGTTGCATTCAAGGTCGTTATAGTATTCCGGTGATACAGTGCGTGTAGGGCTCGTTGTTCCAGGGAAGCGAAACACAGCGAACACCCCAATAAAGTGCCGTCCATTATTGGACCACCCATCAAGCACGAACCCAAACGTAGCAGGGAGAGCAGCGGCGACGCTTGCTTCCATAGCTCCAGCGAGTCCATCGATGTAGGCCATCAGGGTCTCTTTACAGATCGTGGCCATACGAGCGTTAAGGCGGATCAAGGGGCGCTCAACGAAGTCAAATGGCAATCGTTCAGTGATCACCCAATCGCACCAACGATAGATGTCACGCGTACGGTCGTCGACGAGCCGGAGTTTCAGTGCATTGCGCTGGCGGGCTGCCTGGCGAGCGTCTTTCTTCGAAGGATGGGTGCGTGCGGCGAAGGTGGTTCATCAAGTTCGAGTAGCCGTTCGAGCTCTTGTAGGACTTGTCGCACACAGAGCAGGTGAAAGTATCTTGGTCCGAAGTCGTGAACAGAATAGCGCACACCTCTTTGTTCGAAAGCAGCATTGTGGTGATGTTGGGGGACAGGGGTGGTTGGGGGTGAGTGGAAGACAGTAAATTTGGGTCTAAAAATGCAATGGCCTCTGATTCGAAGAGACCGCTTTCAGGGAGGACACGGCAGGGAATTGGTGGCGACGGGAGCGTCGGGAAAGTGGCTGGTTGTCGAGTATTGCCCCAGTCACAATTCCTATATGAATTGGTGAGCAATTCGAAAAGTATTTGAAGGACAAAAAATAATAATTAATGTTGAAAAATATATTTAGTTTGTATTATATTATTCAATCGGCAGGCCTGTTGATGATATCTTTGATATTTCGGCCGGTGGTAATGCCGCGCGATTCAATCAGCGTGGCGATATGAGAGGTGAGCGCGGCTTTTGTTTCCCTGAATGGTTATCACCACCGCTCCAGCGTGCATAGTTTCCATGTGTTGTGAGCCATTCGAGGAGGACACTAAGCGAGCTGACCTCCTTCGAGGGTCCATCGTTGTTCCACCTTGTCCGGCGACCTCGTTTCAGCTTGCACGCATCCGCGCTTCGCACGGGGGCAGCGGCGCTCCCTACGGCGGCTTCTACCTGGTTCTCGTTCGCTGCTGTATCCATGGTGGTTCTCAACTTAGCTGCTGCCACCTCGTTTTCAGCCTCGATTTCGTGGCTGAAGCGAAAGGGTCGCAGCTAATTTGCTCAGCAGATTTTTACCAATGATAGCACACAGAGCTATCTTATTGTTCCATATAAAATTAGCTGCTGCCAACTTTGAGACCCCCTATTATAGACCATATCTCCACACCTGGGACGAACCTTCCGTGGACAAGCCTGTTATGGGTTTTGCTGGAAGACGACTTGGACTTGGCCGTTCGCAGGAAAAATGAAGACTGAGCTGTATGAAAATGCCAGGAGTCGGCAAAAGAGGGGTCGGCACGAGCCACTACAGCTTAGAGTGTCTAGTGCGAAGCAAATAAAATGAAACCTATGAAACCTGAAACCACTGCGATCGAGTCGCCACGTGCGATGATGCAAAGCAGCATGCAGGAACTTGCTCGAGTCGTTGGGGGCGTTTCCCTCACAGAGCCCTGTTGAACGCGGTAGCCGTCGGGAAGTTCGGTTCGGAGCCGGTATTCTTCGGTTTTACCGTTCTTACCTAATTTTAGGCCCGGTATCGAGCCGGTATCCGTGTTCCACCGAAAATAAAAGTAACTTCAACTTTGGGATTTGGGAGTGGGCATTGGTTCTCGCTGGTTCTCCAATCTAGTCCACGTATTCTGAATTCCAATCAAATTTGCCAATGCCGGTCGATTGAGCCAATCGCCAAATAGCGCCAAGACTGTCTTTTTGCAAACCGCCCAGCTGCTAAGCGAATGGTTTTGCTCTCTCACTAAGTACGAAAATCAAGTCACATACAAAATCGTATATATTGGGACGATTGGCGGGGCGATTGAAACCGCCCCGTTTGGAAATTTTGAATAGAACTCACGATAATTGGCTGAATTAGAGCTATTTTTAGCCATTTTCGCCCCGCTAAAAGCATGACTAGGATTGTGGAACGGCGATCTTCTTCAGCCCCACTCCAGAGAAAGAGAAGCCGTCGGCACTTCAAAGCCGCTTAGTCCCCAGCAAGCAGCACTCACCAGCGCCAGCTGTCACTAGCGCCGTCAACAACACCTCATCGCACGTGACCGCCGCCTGCAGCTCGTCATCGTCATCGTTGCCTCCGTTTCGTCGTGAGCGCCGCCTGCAGCTCGTCGTCGCAATGGCAGACATCCCGACGGCAGTGACGGAAGCCGCCTTTCACGAGCTCAACAATGCGGAATTCAGTGCGTTCAATTGTTGTCATCTGGATAGTCTCTAGGGCCCCCTCCAGGCATGCGCTGATCTCGGAATTCGCGACCAACCGAGTCGCTTCCTCGGCGTGCTGGACAACCTGCTGGGTCCGGTTACTCGCTAGTTCTAGGTTATGCAGTAGGTTGGTGCGATCTTGGGCCGCCTGGCGCAGCTCTTGGGCCGTCGTGTCCTGGTGCTGACGCATGGCAGCAATCAGACTGTTGATGCGTTCTTCTGTACGCATATCGGTCTGCGCCTGTACAGCATTGAGCGCTTCGTTCATGCGGTGCTCTACGAGTTGCTGAGCAGCAGTCTGGTCAGCCAGCTGCTCTTCAGCTACGGCCCGAGCCTGCTTCTGTGCGGCTTCTTGGAGTTGCGCGAGCACGCTTTGAATTCGTGCATCCATGCGAAGCTCTAGAGTCGTCGTGTCATCATAGGTTTGCCGAATAGCAAGAACGAGGGAGTTGTTCCTCGCCTTAGCCTCTAATCGTGCAGCTGCGACTCGCTCCTCCACAAAGCGATGCTGTTCTTGCTCATGGCAGTGCTGGCACTCCTGTAGGCCTGTTTGTGTCTCGGCGATGTGGTTGACCTGCGCTGAGACGTGGGCCACGGTCATACCAAGTCTCTCTCCGTCGAACGAGTACTCGTCGGGCAGCGTGACGATCGGCAGGTCCTCCTCCTCCATGGGCAAGTTCTTGGCGTGCTGCTAGAGGTGGCTGCGCCGAGCTGACAGCGATGGTGTCGGCGAGTCGATGGTGGTAGTGCCGCTGCGATGACTGCGATGTTGCTGCTGATCCATGAAGGTCGGTCGCTGTGTAAATCTCCACGTGGGGGGATCTAAATCGCTCGTAGGCTCTGGAAGCTCGCATTGTGTTAGCCAATAGAATGTAATCGATTTTAGCCAATGGAAACCAACGATTTGCTGAACGAACCATGGTTCGCTTTGAAGTTCGGTTCGGCTATATTTCGGACGAACTCGGTTCCTACCCTGGTTCTGGTTCCCTTAATTTCGAACGAACCAGGTTCTGGTTCGGTTCTGGTTCGGTTCGTCCCAGGTGTGCATTTCTCCTATTCGGTATTTTTCCATTTTTATTCCTGTCGCATAATTTAATTAGACTTTGAAAAATATAACAGACTTTAAAACTCGCTTTTACTGGCTGATTGCTGTGGTTTTAAATTTGGCTACTTTTGAATAACCTCAAATTGGCGAGTTGGATACTTTTGATTGGTGGTACAAGACGTTCTATATGGGTGATTACGCTTCAAACTACATGATGATTAATTGAAAAACGTTCTGAATTCCAGCCAACTATGACACAAAGTGCATTTCCCTTTTCACCTTGATTCCTGCAGACACTTGATTTTCGGGCGATGACGACCGCTACGACCAAGCCGCTGCGCGTGCTGTGTATGCATGGCTTCCGTACGAACGCGCAAGTGATGCAAGACCAGACTCGAGGCCTTCGCGAGGCGCTCGCGGACGACACCGAGTTCGTGTTCCTGGACGCGCCTTTCGAAGCTGCTGGCCCGAGCGACCCAATTATCGAGCGACGCTTCGCTTCCAGCGCGCCATTCTTCGAATGGTGGCGCAATGAGACGGTCAATGGCTCGAACATGCCATTGAACGATGCCAAGTCGTCCTTAAAAGTGTACAACAAACTGACCGACGAATCCACGGACTGGTACATGAGCTACACTGGACTGGACGAGGCCATGACCTTCATGGACGAGCAGCTCCAGAAACACGGACCGTTCGACGTCGTGGTCGGGTTTTCGCAAGGATCTGTGATGCACACGATCCTGACCATGTGGTATCTGAAGCACCGCCATACGCGCTTGTGGAAGCTTTCGATCCTGGTGTGCAGTGTTCGAGTCGCAGGAGTGAATTGTCGAGACCTGTTCGAGGACGAAGAGGGCCGGGAGATCCTGGTCCCGATACCGTCAGTGCACATCGTTGGCAAGAAGGACCCACTCTACGCTCTGTCGCACCAAATGACAGGCATGTACGCCGACACAGCGAACTCTCCGAAGCTGGTGATGGAGCACGAGGGAGGTCACAAGTTCCCGTCTGCTAAGGGAAACTCGGGCTTCTACAAGCAGTTGGTGGATTTCATCATGCGTTGTTGCCGAGATGATGGCAACTCCATGGCGAGATTGTGACCATGGGCGAAGCCAACGCAATGGTAAGAGACAGTAGTGCGGAAGTGTTTGTTGATCCATATGCACATTCCTGCTCCACTGTCGTAGCCATGGGGATCGCATTAGCCATTGGACGTTTAGCACCTCCAGCTATCAATCGAAACTATTGGACCTTGTTTTGTAAATCGTTCACTGTCCATATATTGGCTAAAACTGGATCAAGCAACATTTTAACAAATCATATCCGTGTATACGCAAACCATTGTTAAACGGTCACGCCCAAGTTCAACAACAGCCCCACATTTGAGCACTCTCAAATCGTCACTCGACTGCCGAGAAGACTTCACCAGCCTCTGAATCCGTCATGCAAGCCTCTGAGGAAGCCACCAGCCTGCCCCACCCACTCCCAGGCCCACCAACGTCACTGGCAGCGACGGAGAAGATTCGCGTGCTGTGTCTCCACGGCTTCCGCACCAACAAGCAGGTCATGCTGGACCAGACCCGAGGGATTCGCGCGGCGTTGGGTGATTCAGCGGAGTTCGTCTTCTTCAATGGCACATTCGAAGCCCGTGGACCCAGCGACCCCATGATCGAGAGCGCATATGCGTCCAGCGCCCCCTTCTACGAGTGGTGGGAGAACCAACTGGCCGATGGGAGTCCACTTGAGTTTAATGACGCCGCGTCATCAGCCAAGGCTCGACTCAGAAGTGGGGCTGACAAAGGAGATGACCACGCGTGGAGTCTGTGGTACGAAGGCGTCGAGCAGTCGATGGCGAGGATTGACAGCGAGATTCGCCGTCTTGGTCCATTTGATGTGGTGATTGGATTTTCCCAAGGCGCCGCTCTGCTGACGATCCTGACCATGTGGTACCTTCATCACGGCAACATGCGTTGGTGGAAGCTTGCGATCTGCGTCGGTGGGGTGGATGTGAGCGCCGTTAATGTGCGCTCTCTATTCGTGAGCGATCTGGGCAGCCGAGTGCCCGTGCCGCTGCCTTCCATCCACATCATCGGCAAGAGTGACCCGCTCTACCACGAATCCCACCGATTGGTGCTGTCGTGGGCCGATACTGCGGGACATCCCGGCTTTACGAAGTGGGTCTTTGAGCACGACGGCGGTCACAAGTTCCCCTCTGTGTCGAGGAATGGCGCGTTCTACGCTGAGTTGGCACGGGTCATCACACAGTACTGTCGGGAGCAAGTTGACACCACCAGTACTCTCTCAAAGCTGTAAGCTTTCAAGATGCCGCTAAGCTATATGGATAATTAAAGCGATTGTGGTGGAGGTTTGGCCAGGTTCAGTTGTGCTGTTCATCGTGAAACTGGTGGCTGTCATGCATACATCCCATACCGACAATTTGCTCGGGTAAACAGCGTCTACAACTTCAACTTGATTGAATGCGCGAACGTATTGCCACTCATTGGCTAAAACTAAATTCCCACGTCGCAACCTAAAAAAATCTTGCACGTCAACTTCAGGTTTACGTCAACGAAGTTTAATCATGCAAGTTCAATTAGCCGATGCCAGTGACCTTTCGACGCTCATTTGTTCGAACCATGGCGACCGTCGCGAAGAAGCTGCGCGTCCTGTGTCTGCATGGGTTCCGCACCAACACGCAGGTGATGCTGGATCAGACGAGAGGTCTGCGCGAGGCGCTGGGCGACTCGGCCGAGTTCGTCTTCCTCAATGGCGCGCACGAGGCCAACGGACCGTCGGACGAGGCCATCGAGAGTCGATACGCGGCCAGCAAACCCTTCTACGAGTGGTGTCAGATCCATCTGTTCGATGGTGAAGCTCTCACGCTGGATGAGGACGTGGCTTTCGCCAAGGACCGGGCGGTGGACCCACCACATGGACCTGAATGGAGTCTATTGTACACTGGGCTCGACCAGACACTCGAGTATATGGACGCGAAGCTGCGCGAACTCGGCCCATTCGACGTCGTCGTTGGCTTCTCGCAAGGCGCCGTACTGCTGACGGTATTGACGATGTGGTACCTGCAGCACCAGAACGTGACGTGGTGGAAACTTGCCATTTGCGTGTGCGGTGTCCGCGTAAGTGCGATCAACTGTCGTCCGTTGTTTGTGGATGAAGCAGGAAATGATGTGCTGGTCCCCGTTCCGTCGATCCACATCATCGGCAAGCAAGACGTGCTCTTCGACGAGTCTCACAAGCTGGCGGATATGTGGGCCGACCATGCACCAGGGTGGGCGATGAAGAAGCTGGTGCTAGAGCACGATCGAGGGCACAAGTTCCCGTCTGGGGAGCGGCATCGCGACTTCTACGAAGATCTGGCGCGTGTCATCCGTCGACAGTGCCAAAAGGAAGAGAGCAGCACTGCGTCGAGGTTGTAGCTACAAGTGCTGGGATCTCAGATTTGGAGATGTAGAAGGCAGCAATACGAGAAAGCTGCCTCGTTTAACTTGATATGAACGGCATTTCGTTTAATACAGAGCTCATTTTCACATATTGAGGCCTATTCAGGGTCCGATGATGGTTATTGCAAATGTACGAGCGATGCTCATACGCCACCGGCAAGGCATAAATACTCGTTTTGTATACTATAGTTTAGGCAAGTGGCTCGCGAAAGGGTTAAGTACTGATTGCAAATATATTGGCGATTAGGACAATGCAAAAATGCTGATACAATAAAGAAAAGCGGCATTTTCTTGCAAACGAAACATAAATGCAGTCCCTGTTACTCCCTGACCAGTTGAGTTGCAGCGCGTTGACTCTTGATCAGCTGCTTAAGCCAAGAGGCTGAACGCTGTGCAGTTCGGCACGAAGCTCTCCGCCAGCTTCAGCATGTTAATATTGACCGTGCCGAAGTCGATCACGCAGTCAGCAGGCTCCAGTGCGAGCAGGTCGGCGATCAGCGTGTATCACTCCGGCGTCAGGCACATGAGCAGGATCTCAGTCTCCGTGGGGTACGCCGTGGGCGGCACGAACGAGAAACCCGAGGCGCTCTCGCAAGGCTCCAGGTTCTCGTCGGCGGCGAGCGCCAGCAGCTTGACGGTCTCCGAGGCGGGGCACACGGTAGTCTCATCGTAGGCGGCGGTCTGTCACACGAAGCAGGCGACAGCGGCGGCAGCGGTAACGGTGAAGGTCTTCATGGTGTCTTGGAAGTAGGGGGGACGCTGTTGTTGGGGCTTGGAGGCGAATCGAACAATGAAAAGAAGATTTTGAATGGCCGGTCATGTGCCAACAATCCAGAGTTAGGCAGCTCACATCAAACAGCAAAAAAAATATTTTGGGGAATGGGAAGCCTGCAGAACGGGTTGCTCGAGGGAAATGACCCCTTTGGGTGTGGGGCTTGTTGTAGCGATTTCAACACAAGGACTGTGGAACCGGTCATGGTGGATCCTTCCGAGGCACGAGTTTCGAGCTGTGTTTGCTTGAGTGGTTCCCCTCTTGATGACAACTGCAGCGCACCATGAAATACGGGGACATGTATTAAAGCGCGAAAGCAAAGGTAAAAACATACTGGTAGAATCGACAAGTGTGTCCAAAAGTATATCCCCAGTAATGCCTGCAACCTCCTTGTGTGATCTCCGCTGTTGTGACGATCCCGTCAGTTATCATTGTCCGTGTATTGGCGATGTCTGGTGCCAAGGTGGCAAGGAGTTTACTTCAGCAGGAATAAGATCGCGACGAGATCATTGACGTGGTGGTGAAGCTGCCACACCATCCAAACTCTCGATTGAATCACGAAGCGAAAAGCAAGACGCCAGTTGTCTAGGTCTACCGCTTGCTCTTTCGATTCGCCCAATCCGTTCTAGATGCAAACACCGCGATGGCCAAGATGGCCAGAAATGATTGTTGGGATTCAACTCGACGGTCGAATCAAGAGTTTGGCAAGGAGATGTACATTGTTGGCAAGCTGGAGTCTTGACATTTTAAATTTCGTCACGTACGCGATACCACCACAAAGCGCAACTGTCCTCCGGTTTGCGTTGTCACTATCGGCAAGATGTCTCTTCGTACGTGCTGCTGCCACCCAATCAATAGGAAAACCGCGTACGCGTTCCTACTTGCGAGTGTCTGATTCACGTGAAGTTTGGATTGCGAGGCTTCGATCTACGCTGCGCTATCTTGCCAGCTGTCGACGATCCAATGACCTTCTACATTTGAAACCTAGCATGACGAAGAGAGCTTCGATTTGAAGCTCTTAGGCGCGCAATCGCCGCACTGTTTGCGTCGTTCTTGGCCAAATTTTCCAACGCCACCACCGCCTGTTGCTTCTGCTCGTCCGTTCCAGTTCTCACAAGTGCCACCAGCGGCGAGATGCCTCCATCGTGCGCGATTTTCACGCGGTTTGCATCGTTGTTGAATGAAAGCTGTCCCAATGCAAACGCCGCCTCTTGTTTCTGCTGGTCCGTTCCAGCTCTCACAAGCGCCACCAGTGGCGAGATGCCTCCATCGCGAGCGATCTCCATGCAGGTTGCATCGTTAAAAGCAATGTATCCCAACGCAAGCGCTGCCTCTTCTTTTTGCTCGTCCGTTCCAGCTCTCACAAGCGCCACCAGTGGCGAGATGCCTCCATCGCGTGCGATCTCCATGCAGTTTGCATCGTTGCACAATGCAATATTTCCCAGCGCAAACGCCGCCCACTGCTTCTGCTCGTCCGTTCCAGCTCCCACAAGCGCCACCAGTGGCGATATGCCTCCATCATGCGCGACCCCCACGCGGTTTGCATCGTTGGTGAATACAAGATGTCCCAACGCAAACGCCGCCCATTGCTTCTCTAGGTCCGTTCCAGCTCTCACAAGCGCCACCAGCGACAAGATGCCTCCATCGCGCGCGATCTCCACGCAGGTTGCATCGTTGTGGAATGAAAGCTTTCCCAATGCAAACGCCGCCCATTGTTTCTGTTGGTCCGTTCCAGCTCCCACAAGCGCCACCAGTGACGAGATGCCTCCATCGCGCGCGATCTCCATGCAGTTTGCATCGTTAACCGCAATATGTCCTAACGCAAGCGCCGCCCAAACCTTCTGCTCGGCCGTTCCAGCTCGCACAAGCGCCACCAGCGACGAGATGCCTCCATCGCGCGCGATCTCCACGCAGTTTGCATCGTTAAAAGGATTATTTTCCAGCGCAAACGCCGCCCATTGTTTCTGCTCGTACGTTCCAGCTCTCACAAGCGCCACCAGTGGCGAGATGCCTACATCACGCGCGATTTCCACGCAGTAATCGTCGTCCTCTGCAATATTTCCCAACGTAAGCGCCGCCGATTGCTTCTGCTGGTCCGTTCCAGCTCTCACAAGCGCCACCAGCGACGAGATACCTCCTTCGCGCGCGATCTCCACGCAGGTTGCATCGCTGTCGAAAGCAAGCTTTCCCAATGCAACCGCTGCCTCTACTTTTTGGTCGTCCGTTCCAGCTCTCACAAGCGCCACCAGTGACGTAATGCCTCCATCGCGCGCGATCTCCATACAGTTTGCGTCGTTAATAGCAATATTTCCCAACGCAAACGCCGCCCATTGCTTCTGCTCTTCAGTTCCAGCTCGTAGTAGCGCTACCAGCGGTGAGATGGCCCCTTCGCGCCCAATTGCTAGGCAGTTTTCAGCATTCTCACTGGCAAGGTATCCCAGGGCAGACACTGCTTGGAGCTTCTGTCCGTCAGTTCCGTTTCGGACAAGTGCTACCAGCGGCGAGATGGCACCTTCACGACCAATCACCACGCGATTATCTTCGTTGCCACGTGCGAGCGCACACAGAGCGTTGGCTGCACACAGCGTTTGCAACGCCGTCCCATTCCTGAGCATCTCGACCAGAGGTGGCACCACGCCCACATCCCGCAGTGCGTCTAGCTGTCCGCGAGTAGCGGTGGCCGCGCAAAGCACCACTCCGTCGTCTTTCTCCGCCTCACTGCCGTGCTGTAAGACGTTCACCAGCGAGAGTAGCTCCTGCGGTGTGGCCTCTCGAATAGAAGCCCGAAGCTCCTCGAAAGCAGACTCGGGCAGCTTGGAATCGTCATTGGCGGACCAACGCAGACACTTCAGCGCATACAGCTGCGTGGTGTAGATGTCGCCGCTTGCAATCACTTCAGACAGCACGTGGATCCCATTGGCTTCGTAAATCTGCTGGCGTTCTTGGCTGTCAAACCATTTGGGCACGAGGAGCAGGAGTGCGTGCTGCTGTTCGCCAGCAGTCGTGGTCGCGATCGTATCCACGAGGACTGCCACAGAAGTATCACTATCTGAAGGAGCAGCGTCCTTCTCAGTCGTCGCGGGGGCTTCAGAATCAGGGAACGCCATTGCAGCGGGACGGGTCTTGATGGTGGCTGGTTGTGTACTGAGCGGCAAACAAATTGGAGATAAAGCTCAGGCAATGGCTGCCCGACGATGATGGGTTAAAAAAAATGAACCCAAGTTCCTCGCGCTGCAAACTGGTATCGGTATCAACCGTAGGCGCTACCGGTATTTGGAAATCAGGTCCCAAGGTACAGTATGTTCCAAAACAAAATGTCAGGCAGGGAGGACTGTATGTTCAACAAAGTGCGTTGGCTTCGCAATGAAGCCGCAGAATGAAGCCTTGATTCCCCGTGCTCCATATGCATTCGCCAGTCAGCAAACACCCGCGAATTGAGGCCGCAACCAGCAACATTGCGGACCCGGGTCCGTGGTCCCTGGGGGAGTTCGCAGTTCTCAGTGCAAACTCTTGCATCACAAAATCGAAATTCATGTGTATTGAGTATTACGAATAATGCCGAAAAGAGTTATCATATCAAATAGTACACCTATTCCAATTTGTATACCATTTTCACGCTTTCTCAAGTGTAACGGGGTACGATCTGTACCCCTTACACAGTCACGGTAAAGCCGGCATCGGCCTAGTGACAAAAAGAGTGACTTTGTCACTCTTTCGGGACAATCTGGTCCCTCGTTTCTATGGTACGAAGTACCTTAAGTGGCTGGGAGCCACTCATTTGAGCGACCCGCGTAAACTACGCCTGGGAGGATAGTTTACTTCATTTGTATGGGATTACATTAGCACAGATTAGTTTAGAAGGTATTTTACTTGCAGGGTAAAATACTGCCGCAAACTAAGGAATCAATTCAGTCTTTATTTTAGCTTTAAAACCTCAAGCTGTGTTCCCTTAGGCCAGGAACAGGACCGAACCAAGTTCGGTCAAAGCGATAGAATATCGCTAGCACTTCCTCTGTGCATTGTGCTCTGTGACGGCCCCGTCGCAGCAATAGTGCTTGATATATCCATCCCATCCGTTGCTTCCATACTGGATTTAGACAGAGAGAAAGGTAAGAATCATGGATTTATATCATAATGTGCCTTGCGTAGGTCTTCTTGTTGCACGCTATAACCTCTTCTACGAAGCTGGACACCGATAGCAGTTGATAACATCTGCCTAGACGGCCTTTCAACATGAATGACCTTTAAATTTGATGTTTTGATGTGCACCCCCCCCCCCCCCCCCCCCCCCCCCCCTCCCCCTACGAAACCACAACGTTTCACATTTGTTCAATGCGCAACGTTTCTCCTTAGTCAAGGTTTGTATGAGTGTCCGTTGAGCGAGCCAGGGATTCCTTTACCCTTTAACTACCCGTCCTACCAGAGGTTCACACGGACCTCTAAGCACTCAATTCAACCCAGCCAATTGGCTGAAAAAGGAAGAAGGGTTCGATTTGAAGCACGGAAAGTATCTTAGCGGTCCATTTGTACATTTAACAAAACAGATTCCAGCCCTTCGTATCGGCACATACCAAGTGATATAAAGCCCACAAAGGTTTCACCCGCCCGGCCCCCTCGATGCATGCAAAACAACAGCATGGAGAACTAGATCACGGGTGATTGGGAGTTTCTTGACGAAGAAGAATCGCTTTTCCTCGACCACCACCAGACCGAGCTGCCCTCGCTGGTTGGTGGGGGGCCAAGCGTAGCGCGGCTGGACGTCCCGCACTCTTTATGCTCCGGTGCTCCGCTACGCTTTGCGACATTCGTGTGGTGCGTTTGGGCCCTCCTTTGAATCTCGTCGCTCCCGAACATGTATAATTTCGGATTTTTTTAATGTTCATTATGAACCTAATTAAGGAAACAATTAAGTCATCTTAGTAATTTTCGGTGTATTTTACTGTACCGATATTTGAGTGCCAAATCAGGCACTTATCGGGGTACAATGACTGTGCAACCCGTGCAACCATCCTATCCACCCAAACACCCACACACCCACACCAGAGTATCATCATCGACAGTACTTCGAAGTATTTGAGGTTTTATGCCGATATGGATTGAGTGAGCTGCAACAACAAAAACCTCACCGAGACTTTCACACCGTGAAGTGTGTTATCGAAATGGAAACGACGGATTCGACAGGGTCGGAGCTGGAGGAGAAAAGGGTTGCAGATAGCGGCTTCGTCGTGGCGGATGGAAGCAGCGGCAATAGCAGCTCCGACATGGAGAGCGAAGGCAGTAACTGCTACAACTCAATGGCGAGAAGGCAAAAACATGGTGGGAGCTGAAAATGAGCGACCATGAAGCTCTTCTCCAAGTACCTCACCGAAGAATGTCATGGCGATTTGCATAAGCTCGAGCGCTTCTTCAAATGGAAGCTAGGGGTAAGATAGCTGAGCGTCACCCCTCTGGCAGTGGTAATACAACGGGAGAATGCGCTAAATCAATAAGCTAATTAACGCAGCTCTGAGGCAAGTACTGGACCTGCACGTTCCGCTGGTCATAATAGTAAGAAAGCGCGGCAGCGGAAATGAGGTTAGATAGTTTAACTTAAAACAAAAGCAAATTGCATTTGAATTAGACCCGATTCCACACGATCTCCATATAGAAGTCCAGGAAATGCAGCACATTTTGCATATTTTGTGGCGCGTACTGAGATCGAAGGTCCGGCAGGTATTGCTGGTCGTACTGGTCGTACTGGCCGATGGTAGCGCGCCTTCTGAGAACCAGGCGGTAGACGGCAGTGCCGTCGGCGCTGGCGACACTCGCAGACTCTGCGTCCTCGATCGCAAATAGGCTGGGCGGGTCGAACGTCTTGTAGAAGACGCCGTTGGCACTCTTGAGCCTGCTGCGACAGCGGCTGGTTGATCATCGCGACTTCCAGACGCAGACGGCCAGCGCCAGGGTGGTGTCCGTGCCGAACACTGTAGCGTCGCCCTGCTGTGACAGCTTCTCCATCACCAGATTGTCCGTCGTAGTCACATAGTAGTAGTCACAGCGGTTGTAGCGGTGCACACGGGTGATGGTGCGTCTCGGGGTGCGGTCGAAGGCGGCGTCGTACTCACGCAGCTCACCTCGCCGCTTGATGTCCGCCACGTTGGGGGAGATCGCATGCAGCTTGGTGAGCTGCTGCATCTCGCACTGGTCCACCAGCGACCAACTGGCCTCCATCACCACGGACACCGCACGCTCATGCATCTGGTCGTCGCGTAGGTCCATCGGAGTGGTAAATGGGTTTATCTGGCTCGTTCAGCACTGAGACCCCTCACATAGAAGGAACAGCAAATAACATGGTTGGTTGTGTAATGGGGTTACACGGTCAATGGCCCAAACGTAACTGGGTTACTTGATGTGTGGTCACAAAGACTGTATACGGAGGCTGTATACAGCTAGGCGGATATCGCTATACGCCCAGCGGACCAGACTACACGTGACGGTCAGGCGGTCAGTGACTAACACTCATGATTCCCTGAATCTCGAAGATTGTGGAAGGTTCTAAAATCCACCTTATTAGTGATCACTCTGAATTCGTTTGGGTACTTAGGATTAAACTATAGAAACCATAGTTTAAGCTACATATTAGTGTAGGAGCGGGCAGCGACAGTTTCTAATGCCAATTCAGTCTCAAAATTGCTTACGAAAGCGTACGGTGTCTATTTCTTAAACACGGTCCTAACAACAAAACCAAAGGTGCAAAGCACTTGGCTTGGGTATGAGATAGCGACGACAGAAGAGACTCCGTCACTTTAAAAATTATTAAGCAAGAAACTTCCTCTGCACATTGTGCGTGTGACGGCCTCGTCACAGGTTGGCAAACTCAATTGGACAGAAGAGAGTGGGGGAGGCGGTATCAGTCGGACAGCGCCTAAGTAATATAACCGTAATAAATCCACAAAATGCGCGCAACACCTCCAGTTGCATGACAACAAACGCAGATGCACGAGTCCCTTTCGCAGCAGTTTATAAGCAATCCAAGTGTCGGAAAGTCCCTGTCGGGGGCTTGTGCAATTACCTATCCCTGATTAAAATTATATGGCTGAAACTATTGATATTTAAGTTTACCGAACCCCGTATCATTTGCTCAGCGTGTCGGAAAGCATCTCCTTCCATTGATGTCTGCGAATACTACGTTTCTTATTTTTCACAGTTTTACTTATTTTACTATCTTCATATTTTGCATATTTTGCTATTTATTATAGTATTGATCACATAGCGCTATCCCAAATACATCGTCGTCGCCAATCAATATTGTTTGACGGAGGACCCCATGTGTAAACGGGTACAAAATTCATTCAACTCAATACTTTCCGCTTTTTCAGTGCGTTTTTCGTGGATTTTGCGTTTTCGATAATGCCATGCAGTGGTATGGACGTGGCTACGAAAGTGACAGTATTGCTCATTTCTATCGACTGATGGTGATTTGTATAAGTAACATCGTCTGTAAAGCGAGGGAGGCCAGTTGGAGGCTCCAAAATAGCCGCTTTTTTCACTGCTTTTGGTTCATCCAAGTTTGATATAAGTTACTTGACTTTCGAAACGGATACCTACTGTCCTGCTTCTTCCGCACGGAAATGATTGCTAAGTGTTCTATCTTGAATGAAAG
>MBAC02000409.1:0-11090 GCA_001712635.2 Nothophytophthora sp. Chile5
CCAGCACGTTCCTCATCTGCGCCAAGACCGCCGGCACCATCTACTTCCGCGGCTGGGGCAGCGACTCCTGTCGCGAGGCGTCGCCCGAGAAGTCCATCACCATCGAGGCCAGCGACTCCGGCGCCGACACGTGCGACGCCAGCGACGTGACGGTCACCACCGCCTCCAGCGCCGGCGGCAGCAGCTCGGCGGACTCGACGGTGGCGGACTGCAACGACCAGCGCGCCAGTGTCCAGACGGTGGACGGCGTGCGCACGTGCGTCTGCGTGTCGGACTGGTCCAACCCACCGGCCTGCGACCAGTGGCCGGTCTGGAAGTGGCTGGTCACGATCGGAGGTGGCGTGGCCGCGGCCTTCTCTATCATTATCTCGGTACGCGCGTTCCTGAATGGCCGCAAGATGAAGCAGGCGGGGGAGACGGAGCAGAGTTTGACCTCCATGGACGCCAAGAGCGACGTCGAGACGCTGCAGGTCACGCCCGATCGAGGCTACCATGGAGCCGCCATGACTCCGTTCAAGTACGAGCCCGAGGCGGACTGCCCGATGGCGGTGGCTGTCCGGAAGCCGGACGAACGCGAGTTCACGCTGTAGCCCGGCACTCCTAGGAGCCAGAGCAAGATCCCTAATAGTAAGACGTCCCCTTGATGACGAAGCCGCTGGCTGCTGCTACCACGTCGCCGCCTAGTGAAGGAGCCGAGCAGCCACGCCGAGGGCATGTGCAATATGAATTTGAAGGCGAGTGCCGGACTCTTGACGCTTGTTCGATCATTAAGTTTTGTAATAGGGGGATGAATAGTGTCACGTCAAATACACTAACGTTTTTATTATATTTGTGTTACTGAAACATGTAACAAGGTCTTTCCAGAGGCTGGCAGAACTAGTAGAGCGCATGAGCGATCGCGACGGCGGCGGTGAACGCGAGAGTGGCGCCTGGCAGCAAATTGCTGGCGATCGACGTTGACGCAGCCGTCGAACCCGAGCTAGAGTTGGTGGCAGACGCCGCCGAGGCATCCGACGTGGTCGAGGAGGTGGTGGAGTCACCGACCGACGAGGTACCGACATCAGCCGATCCAGTGGAGCTTCCAGAAGTCGTATCAGCCAAGGAGGACGTCGAGGAAGCGCCCACTTCTCCAGTCAACGAACTGGCAGCCGACGTCGTCCCAGTCGAAGTGGCGTTCATCGAGGCGTCTCCGAGCGTCGAAGAAGTCGTAGAACCGTCCACTGTCCCTATCGAAGAGCCTGAAGCTGCCGTTGTCGTTGCCGAGGCAGTAGAATTGGACGAAGTGCCAGCAAGGGAGGACGCCGAAGTGGTGTTAACACCTCCGGTGGCGCTAGTCGCCGAGCTCGAAGTCGTCCCCGGCGGTGCAGAAGTTGCCGTCGACGTCGAACCCGTTGAGGTAGTCGAGCTTGAGCTGCCGGTAGTGGACCCGTCACAGACCATCGTCTCGCCACTGCACATCTGTCCAGTCGAGCAGTCCGTCAACGAGTACTGGCAGTTCATGGAACACAGCTCTGCAGTACGGGTGGTGTCTTCCGTGCAAGTGCAGCTCTGTCCGCACTCGGACATACTGTCGCTGCTACCCACGCGGTTGCAGAGCGTGTTGCAGTCTTCGGAGGGCGTTGCTCCGGCGGCGGAGGAGCACACGCGGCGCGTGCAGCCGCCTTGCGTGGACTCGAGCATGCGGGCAGTTGCGGGGTCGACCGACAGAGAAGCCAGAGCCAACAGACTCAGGAGAGTGGGGATGGCACGAACCATGGTGGTGGAGTCTTGGTCTTCTTTGGGAGAGCTGGGTGTCCACTGGGGTGGGAATTGGAGAGTGAGGATGGCTCTGGCGCAGCCAAGCAGTGGAGAGAAGTGCGTCTCGTTATCCCCAGCTCTGCCTGTTGAGGGAGCATCTGCTTGAGCCCTCGCTCGTATGGTGCAGACTAACGTTGCTACCGCACGCGGGAGAGCGGGTGGCCATGTGTGGGATGACTAATGCGTGCATATAGAGAGCAGTTTAGTGGGTGACCATGGCCTCACTGCCCAGCAGGGGGGTCAGAAATGTGCCAGATGGGATGGGGTTCAATGTATTTTGTTCACGCCCCTTCAACATTTGTTGTCAGCCTTCATCGAGATCGCCAGCTTCTCACCATCGTATCCTTTGAACCCGAAGCTAAATCTGACTGCCCTCTGTCGCTATCAATGCTCACTGCGCTGTCACAGATCGGGCACACGTTGATTAGCAGAAGGCGTGGGCGATGGCGACAGCGATTATCAGCGCGATTGTCGCCCCCGGAAGCACCTTGGCGGCTGCCGACGTCGACGCTGCCGAGCCTGAAGCCGAATCTATGGCTGGGGTGTCAGAAGTGGACGAGGTAGTGCCATCTCCAGCCGAAGAAGCCCCGACGTCGACGGATGCGGGTGCGTTTGAAGAGGAGTCTGCAATGGAGGAAGACGAGGAGCCGTCAACATCCCCGAAAGTAACAGGGACGCCATCGGACGAAGAAGCCGAGGCAATCATACCAGCGCTGCTGGAGAGAGATGACGTACCTCCATCGGTGGAGCCTGATACCGCAGATCCTGAAGTCGGGTGAGCAGGTCCCGTGTCGGTTGAAGAGGACTGGGAGTTCGTGGAGATGCTGGTGCCTGGGGCGGCAGTGCCACCGGTGGTCGTATCCGAATTGGTACCGGCTCCGGCAGTGGAGCTGGTAGTTGATGTACTGGCGTCGCTTGGGCTAGGACTGGAAGCACCGCTGCTTGGGCTCGACGTCGTGGGTGTAGGAGACGTTCCACTGCTTGGACTGGGCGTCGTCGATGGGCTGGAGGTAGTCGTCGCTGGACTTGAAGTCGTGGCAGGCGCCGAGGTCGTGGCAGGTGCCGAGGTGGTCGTCGCTGGCGTTGCAGTCGTCGGAGTGGGCGTGGAACTGGATGAGTCACACACCAGCGCCTGACCACTGCAGGTTTGGGACGACGTATCGCATGAATCCAACGTCGCCACGCAGAGCATCCAGCAGAGCTCGCCACTGCCCGAGTCGTCAGTACACGAGCATTTCTCCGAGCACTCGGACTCGTCCGTACTGCTGTGACCCTCTCGGTTGCAGACCGTGGCACAGCCGTCGGCGGGAGCTGTGGCACCAGACTTGGTCGTGCAGGAGCGGTGAGTACAGCTTCCTTCTGACGCCGTCAACATGCGTCCTGTGGCGCATCCGATGGTCTTGAGGTCGTCGTCCGTGCTCTCCAACAAGAACCGCGTCGTCATGTTCGCGTGCTCGGCGAACGTCGCGTCGTTGTTCTCCAGCAGCCGCTGGTACGCCGGCAGCAACGTCATCTTGCCGAACCAAGCACGAAGCGAGCGGTGCTCGTTCTGGACCAGACTGTCGGGCATTCGCATGCCGTGCATCACCGCCGGGATCCGGTGACTCGTCTGCAACCATCGCGAGCCTCCCGTGCCCATCATAATGAACACTTCGTCCTCCTTGAGAACGGGCCGAACCTTCTGACCCGACGCCCTCTGGATCACCAGGCCGGACGCGTCGTTCGCCAGTTCTCGCTCTACCAATCGACGCTCTTCGCCTTCACCATGCACCTCGAAGAACTTGGGTGCGATCATGGCAATGAACAAGCCGTGGTCTTCGTGCAGCGGCAGCGAGAATTCCAGCTTCCGGTGCTCGGCATCCGCTGGCACGGCGGCCTCGGCTTGGATGGTCGAGGCTTGATACGCGTGGAAGTGATCCAGACGCACGGCCTCGCTGACCAGCTGACGCGACGAGATGACGCGATGGCCGTCGGAGGCCGTGAACGACGTCTGGTCCAGCGCCACGCCGAAGCCATTGACTGCGTTCTCGAGAAGCGCACTGAACTCCAAGTAGAGCTCGCGGTATCCAGGACACAGCTTGCGTGTGTTTTCGGCCGCCGTAGCCAGCTCCAAACCAGCGTTCGTGTTGATTGTATAGCGCCGTGTCCCGTCCTCGAAGTTCTTTTCGGACAGGAAGTCGCTCTCGGCCGAATGGGCAGCGGCGACTGCGCACTCAGCCGCCGCGTCCAGATACTTCTCGCGCATGTTGACGAAGTTGGGCACGTGACGCAGCGCCACGATGCCGTCGACCTGTAGCGTCTCGAGTAGCGTCGACGGCATGTCGCCCTGAGTCAACGAAGCGTAGTCGAACGCTGGAATCTCGAAGGTTGGCAGCGACAGGAAGGCCTCTTCGGACGCACTAGCAGCGGACACGGAGGTGAGGCCCAATAGACCCGGGACCATGGAGGCTAAGCGGACCATGGTGGAGTAGCAGCGACTTTGCTTTAGCGAGAAACGGAGTGCCCGAGTAGCGGCAAGAAGGGGAATGAGGGGATGAGGATAGGAAGGGCAGATCGGGTGCGTGGCGTTGGTGCTCAGAGCGAGATCCCATCTGGAGCGCAAGCTGTTGGGCGGCTTATCCGATACGATTCGGCTTCAGCGATTTGCCGGCCGCACGAACGCAGGAATGTTGAACTACGTTTCAGCGTATGGTCAGATTAATGTAAACCTGTGGAAAGAAATATCCTGTGTGTACAGATGTTTGGGTATGTAAATAATAAGCAGGGACAATATGGGAGTAAAACCTGTGGGAAAACATATGTATTATCACACTACAACATGAAAGGCCAAAAGCTAGTGTGGATCGGATAGGGATTATAAAAAGGCAGCAACCACTGTGGAAATTCAACAGTTCTGGTTCGCATGCTGGCTGCTCTGACATGCTCTGGCCTGCGTCGTCGCGGACAGCGCGTCAGAGATTCACGAAGGAGCAGACATCAACGGCAATGCGGCTTTGACAATCTTGCCAGCTTCCATAAACTCAGAAATGGGCATTCCGTCGTCTTCGTCTCTTCCAATTAAAATATGTAGTAACATTTAGTATTGTAAGAATAAATATGAAGTTTTTTTTATTTTATGTTCGGCAATACGTATTACAATTCATGTATTTATATAAGTTATCTAGGTATATATCTTAAAGAGTTTTCCAAAGATTATACTGAATTCTTGTGCTATATGTTCAGCTCACAGAACGAGGACTAGCATCACTCGCCTCGTTCAAGCGTGGTCGTTTCGAACCATGCATCACAGCGCGACGTATACCATAGTATGGTTGGCGAGTGTTCCGAATGTTATCCGCAACACTTGGCAGGCACCCAACTGCAGGCCCACCCTTGCAGTAACTCCTTCGCCGCCCATTAGTAATTCATTTCCTTGAGAACTCGACCACTCCAGGATGGCGGACTACAAACACTGCGTAAAGCGATGCTTGCCGTGCTTGTGCTTGTTCTTCCTCTTGGGGTAGCAGTCTCCGCACAAATCGTAGTCGAAGCAGTCGCTGTCATATTCCCATTAGGAAAACAGAAATCAGCTATAGACATCATGCCATAGCGAGCACCTCCTTATCAGGAAAGGAACGTACTTGCAACGGAAATGAACCGTCTTGCAGTCGGAGCCGGGCTCGGCGTCGGTATCAATGCGGGATTCGCATCGATTACTACAAAACCCAGAAGCAGATACGGATTAGAGAAAGCAGTAGAAGATCATTTCCAACCGCAGCTCGCAACGTACCACATGATCTCGTCTCCTAGCTCGCTCTCCTCCTCGCCCACGGCCCCACGGTCGTCGCCGTCGTTCATGCCCGTGGCCAGTTTGTTCTTGCATTGGCACTCGCCAAAGCACACAGATTTCTTGCCTGGTGTGCCCAGATGCGAGATGACGCGGCTGGGAGGAGTTCGAGCGCTCTTCTTCTCGAGTTTGGGATCCCCGGCGTCCAACTTCCAGCCTGCTTGGTCGCAAATATAGCGGATGATGTCGTCGCAATCGCCTAGAAGGGAGAGATCAAACTCCTCCTCGTCCGCGGCCGCACCGCGGCCTTTTGTGCTAGTACTATTCCTGCTCAGTTTCCCCACCGAAGCAGACGGCTGCTTGGATCTGAGCTTCTTCTTCTTGAGAGCCGTCTTGTTGATTACCACTTGCGGAATGTGCGCCGGCAGATACCCCGGGATCTCCATGACAGGCGCGACTTTGAGGGACGTGCCAATGACGAGAAGCAGGTCGGCCTGCAGCCGGTCCTTCGTGATGCTCGTGCTCACGTGATCGGCCAGCAACTCGCCGAAAAACGTGATCTCAGGCTTGAGAACACCGCGACAATTCGGCTCCGAGCACGTCGGGATGACCCCCGCTTGAATGACAGGCATTAAGGTGCTGGTGCGCACGCGGGTCTTGCACCGCATGCAGGCCGACCAGGCGAAGCTGCCGTGGCACGGGATGCACTTCGTGACACCCGCAGCCTCCTCCAACCCGTCCACATTCTGCGTATACACCCGAAGCAGCTTCTTCTTGTGCTCCAATAAGCGCAGGAAGCGGTGCGTGAGGGACGGCACAGGCGAATTCGCGAAGGCGTAACGCACCACCTCGAAGAACGGCGCCGGGTCTTCTCGGAAGTACTCGATCTGGAACAGACACTCGGGCTCAGGCAGCACCACGTCCATGTGGCGCGCCATGGCGTAGATGCCGTCCTTGGAGCGGAAGTCCGGGATGCCGCAGGACACGCTGATGCCAGCGCCCGCGATGACCACGATCTTCTTGGCCTGCTTCAGCACCTTCACGAAGTCGGCCACCGAGTCCAGCGTCTTCCGAGGCAACGCACTCAACGAGGTCACTGTGGCCTCCTGCAGACACTCGTAGCAACTGGTGTTGCCCAGGATCGACGCCGACTCGTGAGGTTTCCCGCACGCGGAATGATATCTGCAAAAATCAAAGATTAAACAATCATAATATAAAAACGAAATACCAACGCAACTACATGTAAGAGCTGGCAGAAGACGCCAACGCGAGAGGAGTATGGAGATTGGAGACCTACAGTCTCGAGCAGTTGTCGCACTGGAGCATGGTGCTGCGAGACTGGCGCTGGCAGATGAAGCACGGCCCCAGAGCTCCGCGGCCACCCGTTTTGCGTCGTTTCCGCTTGCCCGAGCCGTAGCTCTCGTCGTCCGAGTCCGAAGGCTCCTCCTCCTCCGTCGAGTACTCGGGGATCTGCTGGCCCGAGGACAGCACGGCGTAGTCCACGTCCGTGCGCTTCGCCTTGCGTGCCGGCCGCTCGGACAGCGCCATCATCGCGAAGAGATGGCGTCAAATTGCCAGTGGTTTGCAAATGTGGGAATGATGAGAATGAGAAAGTCTGAGGGGGGGTACTGTGGTCGAGGCTACGGTACTATTCATCGAATGGCGCCAACTATTCGATCAAGTACGAAAAAGGAAACGTGATTTTGATGTTTATTTCCTCATTTCTCACCGTCAATTCGATTGGATAAAAATGAAGGCGACAATTTACTCGGGACACTCCATCAACTGGTTCCAGAATTCGGTCTCAGACTAGAGGCGCTCCCGAAGACTGACGACTCATACTGTTTCGTGGCATTGAACCTCCTAATGGAGAGATTGGAGTTCAAAGCGAGAATGGAGCTCGCCAATGCGTCAACACCGTCCGCGGCTGACGAAGCAATCCAACCGAGTGAAAGGAGCTCGCCAATGCAGCGGTGAAGACCCGACGAAGAGGAGTGTGCACGCATTTGAGGCTGCAGCGGATCAGCTTGATTCTTTTTTTGCGGCTGCCTGGTCACAATAGGTTCTTTGGCATGACGAGTTTTATTCGATCCCTCAATAAGAGGTGACTGCAAACGTCCTCGGGACATTTAGCTCATGAAAGTCCATTAGATGGGAACACCTACGTGCTATATCTACTTGGTGAATGTCGCCCTTCCTATTTTTGCTAAACACAGCCAGCTTTTATCGAAGGTGCGGTTTTCTTGTCGCACACTGACATTGTATGGGTGTGGTTCAGAAACTGGTTTTCGACACACTTCGGCCAAGTTTGCGAGTCCCCTGACTGGCGCTCTTCAATTCACAGTGGGGAGATCGAAGACGAACACTGTCCACGCGATCCACACGCTCTGTGACGCGACGTCATGGGGGACAGCCATCCCCTACATGAAAGCCTCCCGCCATCTCGCATACATGAATCCGGAAGACACATTTCAGTTCCTCAATGTTTCAGCCGATACGATAACCAAACTTCTCACGAAGCTATGTGACAAATGAAGTGATGTCGCTGGCCCATTTTCCCGTCACTTTGGACACCGTGGTTGTGCTTCCGAGGCGCTATCGCTTGCGGGTGTCAGCATCAAAGAAGTTATTTATTGTGGACGCTGGAATGTTGATGCAGTAAGCCGGATGTTCCTCTATTTCAGTGGCATAGATAAAGGTGACACGCGTGTCGGGCGTGTGATGGCAGGGTGACCGGACAGTGATCACGGCGGCATATCAGCTAGCGTTGAAGTGCTTCCTGAGGGCAAGCCACGCTTTCGAGCTATGGCCAGTGATATTTTCATGAGGTTTTTACGTCAGTATGGTGGTACCCTGGAGGCTCTCACCTGTGGCTGAGAGTTGTGTTCTTCATTCCGATCCGCCTGATGTGAAGGGATATGTTTCAGTCATCTACTGCAACTTTGAAAAGGTGTTAGCCTACCAAGCGAAGACACTGCACCAAAGACACGCAAGCGCTAGTCGCACTGCAAAAGGAAGTTCAGCAGCAAAACGAACTGACTAAATGCGTGCAACCTCATTAAAAGAAATCCACACATCTCTCAGTGTGGCGCATTCGAACCAAACGACGATTATCCTTATTGGGTTTCAGTATGTTCTACCATCTTTTATGATCCCGCTTATTCCGGTGATGATCTCCGGTGAAATCGATCCCTCTTTAATCCTCTCGGAGCAAGTTACAGTCGCACCCGTGGTCTCCACTAAGCTTGACAGTATCCGAGCGACCTGCCTGTTTATGGACTACTTCAGCAATGCCTGGTACACTCATGTGCCAACTCACAGCGAGAAGGACCTGCTGAAAAAATCAGGCTTGCTATCCAAAGCATTAAGGACTTCATGTATCCTGTCTTCCAAATCTGCGCACCACCTTCCCGTCGCGATGACGCTGTTGAAACACGGTACAAGAGCTTGGAAGATGAAGCGAAAAGGCAGAGCAGCGGATGCTTGAGCCTCTGCATGGCCAACTTGCTCTGACCAAGTAAAAACGCCAAACGCTCGTAACAAACGTGCTCAATAGAGAGCAGTGTAAACCCAAGGCGATTCCATGTCATCTCGTTGCCGGATGCAATGACTTATTGTACGTTTTCACGAAACGTAGAGCACCACGTCTCTGAAAACTCGCCTTGCATCATAATGCATAGGGCAATGCATTTACCGTTTCCGTTTGTGTGTTGGCTACGCACAGCACTAATCAGAACAGTAAACAACGGGGTGGTCAGCTCGCAACCTCTTGTAACGCACGAGAGCACCACCAATAGTTCCCACGACAAGAAAGGTCAGCATTTCGCCCTATTTCGGCGACCTCACCTGGGATCGAGCCCAGCGTTAAAGGTCCTGTGATACACGCCGCGTGCTGGCTGTGCATCCTAATTAGCTATTGCAACAGTCCGAACAATCAACAATGAGGTGGTTAGCTTGCAAGCGCTCAACTTCATTGATGAATTCTCCACAGAGGATCCCACGTGTAATGGGGTACGTTTGCGGACCCATACATAGTGTAACTGGGTACGTTTTTTGCAGCCTTATACGGTCACGGTAAACTGGTGATGGTCAAGGGATATAAAAGGTGATGGTTGTCGCTTTTCCAGGACCCCTTGATCCCTCGGATTTATAGCACGGTGCATCTAAGTGGCTGGGAGCCACTCATTCGACCTTCTCGCATAAACTACCCATGGGATATGTAGTTTACAGCATTTGTCTGAGTTTACTTTTAACACATATTAGTATACATATTTTACTTGCAAGGTGAAACTACCGCCAACTAAGCAAATCGATTCAATCATAAACTAGTCGTTCCCTCCGACCGGGAACTTTACCCGGTCGCAGCGATAGAATATCGCTTAAAACAGTTCCTCTCTGTACTGTGCTGCGGGAAGGCCCCGTCATATTAAGCACAGTTTAAACTTCATTTAGAACTGCGAATATCACGTTTCTATTATACTGCATGAAATGGATATTACTAGTCTGTGAAAATTATATTCAGCGTCAGTCGCCCAGCTTGTACGGTTTCCTTTGAAAAACGATAACAGAGTATTTTCGTAATTTTGGGATAGATCATTTCCTATTGTGCAGTAATGAAACGAATGCGATCTTCAATAACCTGTGAACATACATGCGCTGGGAGGCGAAGTTTACCGATGCAGGCACAGATAACATTCATGCAACCTCCACACCGCTACCTTCGTGCAACAGTCCAACCTCTGCCCAAATTTGCATACAGCATTTTGTACGAGATCGCTGTCCGCTCATCTAAGGCTCCTGGAGACAGGTAATGGACCGTCCGAGCAGTACAGGTCAAGGTGGCGATCAATCAATATTGTGAAATACTTCTCTTTTCGCGTAAAGCATATAGTTTATTGATGTCTATGGGCCATGACTTCGCACCGGACGCAAGCAAGCCGAAGGCGCAGCGAAGCGTTACAAGCACGAGTCTTGGCTCGTTGGACTGAAGATCCGACCAAGGACAGGCGAGCGAGCGATTTTGTTTTTCTGCGGCTGCATGCCGCCCAGCACACACACAAGTTGTATCACGAAATTATATAAATATTCTGAGCTTCCCCCGTCAACGCCCTCAAAACCATATTCTGATCACTACTGATCCCGTTGAGCCTTGATGCTCCTATTCCTCCGCCAAGGAGAAGCGGTATCGAACATTGGCGTCTCTGTGGCGCCAAAAACTTCTGTATCCATCTGACTCGCTTTTTTTTCTGTTCGGACCCTACACATAACGTATCGGACGGAACGTGCATCCACCATAGGCGTCGATGGGTTCGCTCCGAACGGAAACGTGCTCGTCAGCCAATCGCTCGTTTTTGTGTTCCAGTTCGATCTTTCAAGAAGTCTTCCGTTGCATGAAGACTTCACGGCCGGGAAGAGCCCAGCGCCAACGAGCCCAGATTCCCGGTTTTACCGGCTCTACGAATTTGGGTGAGCCGGGATTACCGGGATTACCGGCTCCTACGCAATTTAAAGGCCGGTTTGGAGCCGG
>MBAC02000413.1:0-27257 GCA_001712635.2 Nothophytophthora sp. Chile5
TGGTGCGCAAGATCTGCGACGCCGTGAAGCACTGCCACGACCGGGACATCTGCCACCGCGACCTCAAGCCCGAGAACTTCCTGTTCGAGACGAAGGCCGAGGACGCCGAGCTCAAGGTCATCGACTTTGGGCTCTCGCGCATGGACGACGGCCTCAGCGCCGGTGTGATGACCACGCGCGTGGGCACGCCCTACTACATCGCGCCGGAGGTGCTCGGCCGCCACTACGACAAGTCGTGCGACCTCTGGAGCATCGGCGTCATCACGTACATCCTGCTGTGCGGCTACCCGCCGTTCTACGGCGACACGGACCCGGAGATCTTCGCGTCCGTGCGTGCCGGTCGCTACGACTTCGACTCGCCCGAGTGGACCAACGTGAGCAGCGAGGCCAAGGACCTGATCAGCCGCCTGCTGCTGGTGGACGCGTCCAAGCGGCTGACGGCGGAGGAGGTGCTGCGCCACCCGTGGCTCTCGGGCTCGGCCCCGAGCACGACCATGACGCTCAACTCGAACCTCTTCTCGAGTCTGAAGCGCTTCACGGGCCACAACAAGCTGAAGAAGGCGGCGCTGGGCCTGATCGCCGACCAGGCCACCGAGTCGGACATTGCCGAGCTCAAGAAGCAGTTCATGTCCATCGACACGGACGGCAACGGCGTCATCACGGTGTCCGAGCTGGCCGAGGCGCTGCGCGAGATGGGGCTCGGCATGATCGAGGAGGAGGTGATGGATCTCGTGAAGGGCATCGACATTGACGGCGACGGGCTCGTGGACTACCCGGAGTTCCTGGCCGCCACCATGAAGCGCAACCTGGCCAACCAGGAGGAGCACCTCCTGAACGCATTTAATTATTTCGACACCACGAACACGGGCCAGATCACCAAGGCCGACCTCGTGCAGTTCATGGGCAGCGAAGAGCAGGCGCAGGAGATCATCGACGAGGTGGACGTCAACGGCGACGGCACCATCAGCTTCGACGAGTTCGTGACCATGATGAACCGCAAGGGCTACGGCGACGACTCGGAGATGGACAGCTCGGACGACAACGGCTTCCTCTCGGCGGGGCAGTACAGCAGCGGCGTCAGCCAGCCGCCCATCAAGGAGACCGAGCTGTAGGCGGACGTAGGCACCAGGGACTCGCCACCTGAACAGCAGGAGAGAGAGAGAGAGAGAGAGAGAGCCTTGCAGACCAGCAGCGCACGCAGAAATGGCCAGCAGGCGGCGTTTTGTGTATACATCACTTGCCTTTCCATCGCTTACCGCTTGCCTGGCAGCTTGGGCGGGGGTTGACTCACCTGCCGGCCTTGTTGCGCTTGTTGATGCGGTCGTGTCTCTTCTCGGCCGCCAGCTTCTGCGTCCGTGTGAGCGCCTCGCGCTCTGCGCGCTTGGCCTCCTGCGCCGACGTCATGGCGGTGGAGCCGCTCCCTCCCAGCCGCTGGATGCTGAGCTCCTCCTCCAGCGCCTCGGAGCGCGTGCCCATGTACTGCGCGAGCTTCTGCTGGTAGTGGCGTCGGGAGTCGGGCGCGTAGTCGCCGAAGACCAGTCGTCCGGGTCCTCGGCGCTTGACAGCCACTCGCTTCGGCGCCATCTTCTCCTCGTCTTTGCTGGGCTTCCCGCGACGAGACCGCGTCGCCTTGCTCTTGGTCGACGGCGAGAGATTCGGCGCGTTCAGTAGCAATTGGTACAAGTTCTTGGATGAAGAGCCTTCGCCTTCGTGGGCATCGAGGCCACGACAGCGCGACGAGTGCTTGTCGCCTGTGGAGTGAGCTGTCGCTGCCGTGCTCTCCATTTCGAGGCGGCTTTTGCTCTGTACGACGCGCTGCAGCTCTGACAGCGACGAGGCCACGAGCTTCTTCCGCGTGGCGCTGGCGCGTCCAACGAGCAGTAGCTGCAGCTGCGGCACACGCGCCGTGGAGGTCGACAGGTCGCAGGAGACCTGCACTTCCACCTCGTCCAGCATGCGGAGCACGGTGCCCTTGGCGTCGGGCGCCACGACCTCGAGCGTCTCGCGCTCGGCAGCGTCCCACACAAGCTGCGCCTGCGGGATCATGCGGATGCACTCGGCGCCCGCAAAGGCCCCGACGGCCGGCGCCGTGTCCACTATACGGACGCCCAGCAGCAACGGATCCATCTGCACGACGCCGCTCTTGTCGCGAAGGTACACGGGCGCACGCAGGTCGTACTTGGGCACGTACACCATGAAGCCGTTCTGCTTGAGTGCCGTGACGATGGCCGGCACCTTCACGGTGTGGCTGCTGAAGTACAGCGCCAGGAAGAGCTCGTCGCAGGCGCGCGCCGCCAGTTTGGCCTGCCGACTCTTCTTGTTCAGATGGCGGGCCAGTGGCACCAGCTCTTCAGCTGGGAACAGGTCGTCTCCATCGTCCTCACTGCTGCCTTCTCCATCCGGCTGAATCAGTGCTGGAACGTCTCTGCTGCCACCGGGAGCCTCCGAGACCTGCAGCTGGCTGTCCACCGACGAGATCAGGTCGTCCAGGAAGTCTTCGTCGTCCTCCTCCAGAACCGACGGGGTCAGCGACGCAGGCAACGTCAGCGGCGTAGCAATGCCAGCCACAGGACGTGTCGGCATGGAGTGAGACGAAGGACGAGGCGGCGCGATCGCCGCCAGCAGCTGGCGATGCACGATGACGTCGGCGTAGCGGCGGATGGGCGACGTGAAATGCGTGTAGAACTGCAGGCCCAGCCCGTAGTGCGCAAACGGCGTGACGTCGCCATTGGCCGCGGCCGCGTCGGCAGCCGCCACGGCGCCAGAGCTCACGTACTCAGCCTCAGTCATGACGCGCACGGCCAGCGACTTAAGCAGCGACATCGTCTTGCTGTCCATGCGGCCGGAGCGTTCGGCCGCAGCCAGTGACTGCTGCAGAGTGAAGTTGCTGGTGGCGTCGATCACCACGTCCCGCGCCTTGGCGAGCTGGACGAGCTGCGAGAAACGATCGCCGGATGGCGGCGGGTGGCGACGCAGCAGCGCGTGGGTCGGGAAGCGCTCCACAAGCCGCCGAGCTACTGTCGAATTCGCGAGAATCATGAGCTCCGCGATGGTTCCGTGGATCTCCAGACTCTCCTTAACCATGATTTCCACGTCCTCCGCACCCAGCTCCGTCACATTCAACGAGAACCGCACCTCCTCATGCTTCGACAGGTCCAGGCCGCCCTGTTCGGCACGCGTGCGAGCCAGACGATGAGCCACGTCTGTGAGCACGCGGAGGTCCTCACGCACGCCGCGCTGCATCTCCACCGGGATGCGACCGCCTGCGACACCCTCGGGATGCTCCACAATAGCAGCCTGGGGGTTCACAGCCTCTCCTCGCCTTGGCGCGACATCAGCATCCGCGTTGAAGCCCTGCAGCAGGCGATGCGCCTGCTCGTAGGTCATCGAGGAACACGAGCGGATGACTGTGCGTCCGAACCACGTGGCACTCTCCACCACTTCGTAAGTGGCGGCGTCCAACTCCCACATGACGCTCACAGCCAGTCGATCACGGTTCTCGTGCAGCGAACAGAGATCCGCACTCAGCACGGAGGGCAGCATGTCCAGCCGCTGCCCCACCAGATACACGGTGGTACCGCGACGTCGACCCTCCAGATCGAGCGGCGAGCCGTGCTCCACAAAGTACGACACGTCGGCGATATGCACGCCCAGCTCCACATTCCCATTGGGCAGACGACGCACTGACATGGCGTCGTCGATGTCCTGACAGCCACGAGGGTCCACACTGAAGACGCGGTGCGTCGTGCGCAGATCCCGGCGGCGGCGGAGCTCGTCCTCGGGCATTTGCCAGTCCAGCAGCTCGTAGCGATCAGGTCGTTTCGCCGTCGAACACTCCGCCACGCAGTTCTTCTCTAGGTCAATCGGACACTCGTCGCTGGATGGCAAACAGGCCAAAGCGCCTTCGCTGAACGGCGCCTCCTCCACTTCATTGTCCACTAACAGCGCGCTGAGCTCCGTCTGCAGACTGCCCGGTGCACCCAATACACCCACGTAATGGCCGTTCGGGTAGGAATTGTCAGCCGCCCAATTGTCGATCACCACTTTAAGACGCTGGTCCAGCAGCACATCCAGTCGCTGCGAACGCAGACGGATCTTGGGCAGACGCAGGTCCATGGGCACGGCCAGAGCGTAGTCGTCGCCTGCGCTGACGCTGGAGGCCAGCACCGTGGCTACATGATACCGCGGCGAGCGACTGAGGATGCCCACCACTTGACCTGTTGGCAGAGCGCCAGTCTCTTCTACTTGGGCTTTTTCCTCAGCTTCCACATCCTCCACCCCGCCTTGATCTTGGACTTCGTCCTGTGTGTAGTGCACGAGCATGCGGTCGCTCTGGGGAGCACGCCACTGCGTCTTGGGCAGCATCTCCACAGCCACGCGGTCTCCATGGACGCCGCGGTTCATAGCGGCGCGCCCGAATACAAGCACCTTCTCGATCGCCATCGAGCGAGCGCCTTCGACCAGCACAAAGGCCTCCATGGGGTTGTACGCGTTCACCTCGAGCTTCCCAGCTAGCACACGAGGAGAGGGTTGATCCATCAGTTCTTGAAGCTGAGTCCGTAGTAAATGCGGCGCAAACTCGGATTGGGAGCCTGCCACGTTGCCCTCGTCATCTGGGAGACGCTGAGCCTCCTCGAAACGCACAGCCTCAGCCGTATTCACCGCCAATTCCAACAGAAACTCTGTGTCGGGCGAGTCCGCGGGCAATCTCTCGGCCAGAAACGTCTCGCATGTGACGGCTTGGGCGTTTAGAGAGGCCGCGAGTTGCACACTCAGTGGCGAGTCGACGTCGCGCGTCATAAACACCAGACGCGCTGACGTCGGCAGATGGCCGCGCGTCACGAACCACTCGAGCGTCTGCAACACTGCACGGTCGTCACGCGCCTCTTGTGGCTCCTCCAGTGCCGTCGGCTCCACGAAGGTGTCGATGTGGTGCTGGTCCGGGAACAGATAGACGGAAACGCCGCCTTCCAAGCGCTGGTCTTCGCCCCGGAAGAAGTTGCGCAGTCTGGATGCGTCGCGGGTCGGCGCCAGTCGCAGCGCCGCCTGCCACACGCTGTCCAGTACCAGCAGTCGCGGTGCCGCGCGGCCGAACAACTCCTCCTCTTCCAGCAGCTCCATGCACTGCAGCAGACTGAAGGCGTCCGGAGCCACATACTCGGCGTCGTCCACGCGTGGGAGCAGCCGCGTCGGCAGCAGCGCATGCGCCCGGCGGCACACGACACACCCGGCAACGCCGCAATGCACGTCGCGTCGCAGGTAACGCTCCTGCGCACGCAACGCACCCGGTTTGCGGCGCCGACTGCGCTTCACGAAGCTGGCGTCCGTGCGCACGGCCTCCCACCGCGAGCCGCCGTGCTGCCGCGCACCCACACGCAGATGCTGCGTCTCCGCCTCTTCCTGCTGCTGCTGTTGCTGCTGCGTGCGCAGCCGCCGCGCTTCCTCGTGCTCCTGGAGCTGCCACGCAGACGTGGCCATGATCGAGGGGGGAAGAAGTTGGATTGATTCCGAATAGCGAGCTGTGATTAGTGGTAAGCACGTATTTACAGCGAATGAGAAAGGTGAGGGAGGTTATACGACTGGTGATTGGTGGAAAAGCTGCAGGTGCGAGAACGTAGCCATCTCCTCTGCAACTGCTTCATGTCTGTCCTCAGCTTCACTGGTGCGTCTCCCAGTTCGTGTGGTGCTCATGCAGCTGCGCTATTGCATTGGCCGTGATGCCTGGAACCCGCTGCAGATCCTCGAGCTGTCGATGCAGTTGTCAGTTAGTCAGCAGCCTGTTGCAAAGCACTATCGCCCCTCTTCACAATGAGAAAGATGGCTCTGTACCTGGAGGAACGGCCGCTCCTCGACCAGTCGATCAGCGCGTTTGTCGCCGATTGCGTGCAGCTCCATGAGCTCGTCCTTGCTTCCGTCGTTGAGCACAGCCATGAGGTCGCGCTCAAGAACCAGCTGCGTGTAGGAGGAAATGGACATCTGCTGCGACGGGATCAAAGCCTTCGCCGTTGGACACGAGCGCTCCAGCTGTGCCAGTCGCTCCGCCAGCTTCGCGTTCTCCTCGGGCAGCACGTGGTAAGCGCGTTTGAAAAAGCTGATGGCGCTCACGAACCGCCGCTTCTTCTCGAACCCGATCGCCACTCGAATGAGCTTCTTGGCCACCAACACAGGCGTCTCCTCTGTCGTAGGAACCGACTTAAGCGGAGTGCTGTCGACTTCCACGACCGCCTCCGCCTGGTTCTCGTGGTTCTCCTTGTCTTGTGTGGGGCTTCTGCTACACACTCGGAGCGTCGAGGATGGCGTTGGGGCTCCCTCACTACTGAGCCCGGGCTGGTGAGGGTCCTTCCGAGGTACCAAATTGCTGTTGCTATTGCTGCTGGATACTCGGGGTCTAGCGGAAGACGTTGGCGCAGTGTGGTTGCTGGTTACCGAGGGCCGAGATCGAGGCTTGTTCGGAGCCGTCAAGCCGCTGCTACTGGGAATTCTGGGCTTGATGGACTCTCTCCTGGCCGTCCCTGACGCTGGCGCTGTGAGTTTCCGCTTGACGCCGCCGATACTGGGTCTACTCCCGCTGGAACTACGGCGCTGCTCCTCCACGTCGCTTCTCTTGTTCAGAGTGCCGTTCTGCTTTGCCTGTTTCCATCGCAAGAGCTTCTCCTGCATCGTCAGCTGCTCGCTGTTATCACCGCCATTTCCATCCATCGCTGGCGTCTTCTGCACCGTAGGAGGCACCCTGACTTGTTTCTGGGCCGCACATCTCTCCTCTGCCTTGAGCGATGACGTTGCACTGCTGCCAGACGGCGACGCCCTCTTGAAACTCGTTTTGAAGAGTGGCTCCGGCGCCGGTGGACGCTTCCCAGCCATAGAAATTGTTGGCTGCACCTGCTTTTCCCTTTGACCCAATTGCGAGTGCTCGGAGGACGCGAGGACTCGCGCTTTCACCGCGAAATTGAGGGATTGCAGTGTCTTGTGGTACATCTCCACAGCGGGGACAACATTGCAGATCATGACGGTGTAGCTCCGCCCCGAACTGTCCTGCAGTAGTTGTGCCAATTTGCTATCGGTATTCCGCAAGGGAACGCGAAGCGCACTGCTACGGCTCGCCGCGATGGCCTCGTCCGGCTCCGAGCCTGCCCAATCGACCAGGAACAGTTTGCCGTGGCGGATTTTGCCGCTGGCCGTGTCGTTCGAGCGCACGTGCACCTCCAGAACGCTGTGGCTGCGACTGGAAGATGGAGTGCGCCCGGCGCCTGCTGTTTCATAGAGCGTCTCAAACTCGTGCAAGCTGGCGACACGCTTTCTCGTGAGTCCTTGGACAGCAATGGAGCCGTTTGGCTGTTGCCGGATCGGCAGACTCGACGCTGTTGCTCCCGTGATGCCGAGCAGATCGTGAACCTGGCCGTTACAGACCTCGAAGTATGACACGGCGACTTCGCATTCGTATCGTGACTCGTCCGCGATCTCGAAGAGCCGTCGCAGAGAGCGCGGGACGAGACCGGGATTGCGCTTGGAGCCTTCCATCGTGAAGGTTTTGCCTGCGCCCGCGGCCCCATAAGCCAGAATTGTGGTGCTCACGCCTGCGAACAGCGCACTTACGGCCGGAGAGCCTTCTCGCTGGAACAACGCATGCTGGCTGGCGCTCTGGTCGTAGCACGCGTCGAAGGAAAAGCCCACAGACCCGGCGCCAGGCAACGCGAGCGTGAGCGAACGCATGTCGCCGGGCGGGATCCGCACTGCTAGAGGCTGCAGCGACTCCCGAGGGAGCAGCGGACGCACGCGCGCGATCACGCGCATGTGAACTGGCTTTGACGTCATCGCTGCGGCGGTCGATCCGACAAGTCCGCAGCCTTGATCGTCCATCACCGAGCTGACCCTCAAAATGCCAGACAAGTTTGAATTTCCGCCATAATCAACGGCCACTGCCACAAATAAAATTGAAAGCGCCGTAAATAAGGCGCCGGCCATGTGTACAGAGAAATATGGCTTGTGAGGGGAGGGACTTCTATTATAAGCGAGCTTTTATTCGAAGCAATGGCACTTGGTGCGGCAGGGGTCATCGCGCCACCCAGCTTGCCTGCGTTGCATGCGCCATTGCGACCCCGTCCTATTGCTCCTGCTGCTGCTGCTGCTGCTGTCGCACCTCCATGACAGCGGTCGGGTTCGGGTGGTACTTGGACGGGTCGATAGCGCGGCCTCCGCCCATGGTCTCCTTGTCACTCCGGATGGGCTCGGCGGGCTTCTGCTCGTCGTCGTCACCCTCCGTGATGCTGCCCAGCGCGTGCGACGCCTGACCCTCGCTCGAGTAGTTCTCCACCTTCATGTCGGTGATGCCCAGCACATCGTCCTCGAACTCGGAGCGCGTGAACTTCTCCGCGGTCATATTGGGGTCGTCCTCAGCGCTGCCCAGCGGCGAGTACACGAAGCTGTTGGCAAGCGGGTCCTCGAGGATGAGTGTGAAGGGCTCAGCGCCGCGCTTGAGCCCGTCCAGACGCTCCAGCCAGGCGTTCAACAACGAGCGGCCGCCGTCACTGTCGCCGATGGCGAACGGGTTGCCCTCTTCGATGTTCTGACGGATCTTGTCCAGCAACCCCTCGATGGTCGTGTACAGGCCACCCAGGGAGCCGTGCGACATCTCCAGCTCGATCTCCGGGATGTTCACGGCGGCCGAGTCGGACTTGAGCACGTCGCGGTCCAGCATGTCTGGGTCCTTGGACGTGTCCACCCGAAGCGTGATGCGCTCGCCCTGCGGCGGGATGGCGCCGCCGGCCTTGACTTCGTTGGTCTTGAAGCCGCACATCTCACAGTTAAACGACATGATGATCACCTCCTTGAAGTGCGGGATGTCCGTCATGCACATGCACGAGAACCCCGGCTCCGAGCACGCGTAGCAGTTGGCCGGGATCTGGATCACCTCCTTCTTGGCGATGTTGGCCTCCTCCACGAACTTGTCCAGGCCTTCGTTGCGGTGCGGCAGCACGCGCGGGGTCTGCGTCGGGGCGTCGTGCGACATGTCCGGCTGCAGCCCGCAGTCCAGGTTCTGCTGTTCCGAGCGGAAGTAGTGGGTCACCTTCATCTTGGGGTCAGCGACCGGCGCGTGCGGGTTCTCGATGTGGGAGTTGCCCGCTGCGGAAGACGCAAGACGAAGGCAACAAGTATCGAGTAAGTACACGTGGATGCAGTTGGGCGTGGAAGCGTGTGGGGGCGTCTCCGTCACGTACATGGGTCGTCCAGGACGACTTTGAAGGGAAGCGTGATTCCGGCGGACATGAGAGCGAGCTTCGCGATGAAGTCGTCCAGCTTGCCGGTGGTCTCCGGGTCGATCTCGCGACGCTGCTCTTGGTTCTCGCGAAGATCTTCGATGGCTCTCTGCAGCACACCCTGGAAATGCAGAATAGCAGCAAACCCATGCAGAGTGGCGAACAAAGTCAGCCTCCGTTTCAACCCATTGCACTTTCGACTGAAAGACAAGGCACAACAACGTCAGTTACCTCAATGGTGTTGATGGAGCCGCGCTGCGTCTCGCGCGGGATCTCAAAGTCCAGACCCGGGAAGTACACGACGCCGGCGTCAGCCTTGATCAGCTGTCGGTTCAGATCCTGTAGCGTTTCAATATCCGCAGGTATGTCAATGGCCAATACACCGTCAGTATCCACCCATTTCTCCCAAGCAAGCACATATTGCCCAATCGCTGTGCCTTGCAAGCCAACAGACGCCGCACCTCGCTGTCCGTGACCTCCAGCACGATCTTGGCGCCCTGCTCCTGCACTTCGCCGCCGAACTGCACCTCGCTGTTCTTGAAGCCGCAGTGCTCGCACTCGAAGGACATGAGGATGACCTCGCGGAAGTACGGGATCACGGTCAGCAGCAGCTTCGTGGTGCCGTCCTCGTGGCAGTTCATGCACAGACTCTCCATGGTCGTGACCTCGGGCACGTCGTCCTCGGCCTGCAGCGAGTAGATGGACGGCTTGGGCGTCGCGTCGACCGCGTTCTCCGTTTCGACCGTCTCCGCCGCCGCCGACCCGTTGACGAGCGACGCTTCGTCATCGATGTCGCTCCGGTGGAAGCGCTTCTCCACGTTGGGGCGCGTGCCGCCCAGCACGTGAGGCGCCTTCTCCGACATGCTGCTGCGTATTCCGAGTGCTTGGAGCGAGTGACTGATTGGCTTTGGCGCTGCTTCCTTCCTGCTTGGCGATGGCTGCTCAACTGACCAATTCTGAGCCAACCGGGTTGCCGCCAGTTGCGCCAAGCGCTATGTTGCTCGATCGATTTGCTTCTCGAAGGTTCCGGTATACCGGTAGCTAAATACCGGTGATGAAGGCTGTATTCGCTCGGTATTACCGGTAGCCGAGATGTTGAAGTTGCTCCCGCACAGCGCGCGCCGAGCGCGCAGCCACCGCCACCATGGCCAAATTGCTATGCGCGCGGCGGAAACGCTCCTGCTTGGCGTCTGCAACGCCTTCGAGCGCGGAGGGACTTGGCGGGTGTAGTAGCGCGGCGATCGACCGCTTGAAGTACGTTTCCGCCGCCTGCCAGGAAGCCGAGACATGATCGCGGTTGGTAAGAATGGCGCGAAGGCAAGGCGTTGCTTTAGAGAATGGACCAGGAGGGGACATCATTACCTGGAAGTCGCCCAAAAGGAAGTGGCACTTGCCGAGTGCGTCTGTGCATGCAACGGTGTGGTCGTCTGTGGCGCCGAAGAGATTTTCCGCGTGCGGCAAGCACTTCATGTACACTGCGCGGGCTTCCTCCACGCGTTTCTGGTTGACAAAATGTCCCCAGACAAAAGGATAAGAAGGTTTTGCACGTAGCCGTGAGCTTCTTTTCGTGTCCAGGTGTTCAGATGCTCACTTGCTGAGGCAGCGTCGGTGCTCCTACCTGCGAGAGGACGACGAAGGCGAGTCGCATCATCAGGTGGAAGAATTTGGCGTTGTAGCCGCCGCCGTAACGCTCTGTCAGGAGCCGCAGAAGCGTGCGCAGATATGTTTCTGTACTTTCAAGTTGATCTGCCTCCTGACACGCGATCCCGAGGTTCTCTAGCGCGATGATCGTCTCCGGATCGGTCTCGCCGTTCACGCTGCCACAGCGTATCACGATACGCAAGCCCCTACGTCAAACGCGAAGGCTTCAAGACTGCAAATACCAGGTGGCATGACATCCGCATACCTGATGAGGGTGGAGTGCGCCTCCGTGAGGCAGTGGACGGCCTCTTCGCTCTTATTCTGCAACAAAAGCAGCTCCCCCAGCGCAGTGAGCCACCGCACCGTCTCCACGTGATTGCGGCCATGCATTGCTTCGCATAGCGTGAGCCCGTGATCGGCCATTTCCAGCGCTCGAACCAACTGGGCTCCGTCTCTGTTTGCCACCCACCAAATCACGGACCAATTATCAAATTCGGACTAAGACAGACGGAAGGTGGCTGTCGGGACGCAGACAACCCACCGGTAGAGCGTCAGCAGCTTGCTGTATGTCCCGAGCAAACCCGGGTGGCTGTCGCCAAAGCCCCGGCGCTTCGAGTGCAGCGCATGCAGCTCCAGTCGAATGGCCGGGCTCGGCTCTTCTGCAAGTGCCAGATTCAGAAGCTGGAGCGCGGTGTCGCTGGCGGCGAATTGCTGGCGGTATTGTGCAAGTTCTGTGGTGGCGAATAGTGAGAAGTGGTCAAGCAAGCAGCGTGAGACGTCTGCCTTCCTAAGGACCAGGACCCACGGGTTGTCGATAGCAGTGAAGCGTACGAACCTTCCGCGGTGTAGCCCAGTGGCTTCCAATCGCTCAAGAGTCGAACGTGATCTTTCCGTGCGAGCTCGATAGCGACGTCCGAAGGTGTTTGGCCAGCTTTATTCTTCCCTCGGACGTCGGCTCCGCCTTCCAACACCACAATGACGCACCGCAGATCTCCCCAGCCTGCACTCAAATGCAGAGGTGTGTTGCCTTGCTGATGGACGCCATTATCCAGTAAGAGATCATCACGAATCCAAGGAAGAAACCAGACCAAGTGCATGGACATCGTATTGAGGAATGCACTGCGGCCTCGTCGAGGTGATGGCAGCTTACCCAGTCCTGAAGATTGACGTTGGCGCCTCGGGCGACGAGATGCTCCACGACCGAACTGTGGCCGTATCGGCAAGCAAAGTGCAACGGACTCCAGCGTGTTCGCTGGAAGCAAGGCGGGCAGTGCTTAGATTGCGAGAGATTGGAAATCTCGACGAAAGGGCAAAATTGGGACGTACATATTCCTGAACATCGATGGAGGCCACGGCTTGGCGGTCCAAAAGCGAGCGCACTCGTGCCAGTTTCCCATATTGAGCTGCATACCAAATGGTCCAGATGTCGGCCGTAGCGGAGTTCCCTGCAACCTGCTGGATGGGCGTCTTCTTCTTCATTGCTTTGGGAGAGTCCTCCATCCTGTGGTCCCGGTCAAATGGGCAGGGAGGTGCTCACAAGCTGACGCAACAAGTCCGACTCAAGTGAAATGGAGGGCAGTGGAGCGTTCGCTGTGTGTTGCCAGCATCCAGCATTAAGATCGGTTCTTCAGCGAGCTCGAAACTATTTTTGTGGGAAGTCGGCGTATTTTTCGGGAGTCGTTTCGAGCGAGAACTCAAGATTAGCGAGCATCAACCGGGCTCGGAGGCTGCTGTTGCTGTCCTTCTGAAGAGTGCTCGCGTGCTGGGGAAGCGATATGGAAGGCTAGCTCTGTGTGGTGTATCAAAACGAACAACAGAGACGAGCGCTGCCTCCACACTTCGTTATTGACGCCATGGCCAGCGAGTTCACGGACCTCTCGGCCGTTGCCGTCCGAGATCGCGCCGGGCCGGCGGTACGGCACTTCTCCCTCGTTGATCTGACAGACAACACTCACCTTCTCACTTCTGGGCAGGTTCTTGCATGCTGGACTCACAACTACACCCGCTTGCTGGACAGATCACGCCCTTGAAAAGCAGCGACAAGCAGCCCAAGAAGCGCACCGGCGTCTCTGGCCGCATGCGCCTGCTGCCGTTGGCGGAATCACCAGCACAGGCCTACGACATGGGCTCGGGCAACAACAACAACAATAGCAATGGAGGCAAGAACACTCTAGTCGCACAAAAGCTCAAGAAGATCACACACAAGCGCGAACTCGTGGAGGCTGTTCGCAAGGCCAACACCCCAATCATGTTGCCCGGTCGGGAGACAGCCGTGTCCACTTCAATGCGGAGTCTGCACGATGGCGGAGGGAGTAACGCGGCGCCGGAAACGGACGCGAGCCAACGCGACATCGAGTGTCTGGAGGACGGCGTCCATCTGAACGCACGCAAATTCAACGACCACAAGCTCATGGTAGAGCGGAGGCATCGCGAGCTCAACACGCTCTTGGTAAGTCGTACTTTGATGAATTATGGGTCTAGCGTTCCACAGGAATTAGCTTCCCTCATCGTGCGCTGTCGCGCTGTTCTGTTGCTGTTGAATTACTGCAGGACGAGCTTCGAGTGCTGCAGCTGGAGACGCAGGCACTCGACCGGATGCAGAACCAAAATACGCCCGTGTCCAAGACGAACCTGCGAATCAAGGAACACATTGCCCAATGCACAGCCAGCATGGAGGAGCAGATGCATCTCCGACGGCAGCTGGAGCACATGATCCGTCGGCTGCAGACCACTCAGTTGCGAGTTGATGCGCAGATAGTTGCTATGTCCTCAGCGGTCGAAAGCAGCGAGCGTGAGGCTGACGAGGTGAAGCTGCTCTGCAGGCAACTCGAAGCCGGCAAGAGCCGAGCGGTGCAGTTTCTGCAGGAGGTTCAACTGCAACTGCAGGTGGAGCGCAAGGCGCGAGCTCGCGAGCTCGGGGACCACGAGGTACGAGCGCGCAACTCCCAGAAGATGGAGGTGTGGCGGCTGCAGCGCGTGCAGGAGCGCGCCGAAATGGCCGCCGAAATGCGGGGAGACCTGTCGGCGGAGGAAGAAGCGCGGCTACTGCGCTGCATCGAAAGTCGCGAGCGAGCCAATGAGGAGCTGCACGCCGCGAACCTGGCCAAGTCTCAGAAGAACGCCGACTTTGAGGAAGTGCTCGCTCAGCTCAAGATGGCAATGGGGGCCACGAATCTGCACGAAGTGGTGGAGAAAATCGCCGCACAAGCAGCCACGAGCTCATCGCTGGACAAGGAGAAGGCGCAGACCGAGGCGCGACTCATGGCCGTGCGGCAGGAGAAGGAGCAGGCACTGCAGACGCTCAACGAGCTCAAGGCATCGGGTATCGGCGGCATTGAGCTCAATCGCGATGTCTACAACGCGCTGGAGAACGAGATCCAGCAGGCCAAGACGGCGCTGAAGATGAACAAGTCGGCGTACGAGCGGCTGGATGGCGTCATGGCTGCGGTGCGGCAAGGCTCCTTCGGACTGTCGCAGCGACTCCAGGTCTTCGACGATGTGCTGGAGATTGGTCAGGGCGACAACGCCACGGAGATGGGGAGTCCGGTAGCTACGGCCGGCGCTGGCACTGGAACCGGAGCAGGAGACAACAGTTTGGGGCCGACCCCATCCATGCTCTCGCTCCTATCCGGTGGGAAATACGCGGGGTATCTGGTGACGGCCGAGCTCAAGCTGACCAAGATCCTGGAGGTCGTGGGGCAGTCGAACTCATCCGTGAACAACTTCGGCGGATACGACGGTGCTGGTGCTGGTGCCGACGCCAACGGCGGCATCGAAGAGAGCAGTCCGCGCGTGGAGGACGGGAGTGGGGACGGCTCGACACACGTGGAACTGCTGGATGACGGCAATGCAATGTGGTCTCCGACGGCCAACAACGATCCGCTGCTGCATGAGAACAACATTCGCGTTCGACCGGCCTCGCGCGGAGTCCCTGCAGCTGCGGCGATGGCCGTGCGAATCGGCGTAGGAGTCGTCGACGACGACGAGACCCCGGACTCGGCACGATCCGAAGTGTCCAGTGCTGGGGCGGGGCTCGACGAGGAGCAAATGAGCGTTCTTGTGCCATCACGCGACATCCTCAAGATGAGCAGCTCGCGCCACTTCGCCGAGGTCATGCGCAAGAAAGAGGTAAGGACTCTGCCGAGCTGCTAGAGGTGGCCGGAGCCTTGCACGGACGGTTGCATGCCACTCACCACGTTCTGTTTCTTGCAGCTGGTCGAAAAGCAGAAGGTGGCGGCCGAGAAGGGCATCTCGGACGAGGAGATGGTGGCCAAACTCCGCAAGCGCAATCAACTGGAAGCCGACACACGACTCGCCACGTCTCCGACCCGCCACGGGGCCGAGCTCTTCTTCGCCAAGGCTGCAGCTGCCGCGAAAGAGGCGGCTGGCAGCGAATCGGCCAGCGCGACCGGCGGCCTCGGCTCCAGCAGCAGCGACTCCATCGCCTTCGTCACCCAGCTGCACTTCAACGACCTCTAGTCTGCCAGCGTCAACACACGCGACTGAAACGCACAAAAAGAACTAGCATTATCCTGTAAAAGTTATACCTCCATGCGGCCTGACTTGCTTCTTCTGGTGGTCTAGCTCACGTTGCCCGTGCCGCCCACCTGGTCCGGACAGCGGTAGTCCTCGGGCAGCAGCGAGCGCTGCAGCTTGTTGAAAGCGAACTGGCGCTTGCCCGTGTTCTTGAGCGCGTTCTCGATGCGCACGCCGTGGCTGCGCATGACGGACACTGTGGCCGGCACGCGGTGCACCGGCAGATCGTGGTGGCGCTGCAGGATGCGCACCTGCTCGAGCGTCACCGACATGGCCGTCCGATCCTTGGCGCTCTTGCACACCGTCACGCGCCCACCGCCCAGCTCCCGACACAGGTCCGACGACCGCTTGAGGATCTCCGTGCGCTTCGTCTTCACCAGACTCTGCGCCGCGTCGTTGATGGACGACTCGAGCCCGCGCAGCTCCTGTGTCACCTGGTCCTGCGTGAGGTGCATGGGTGACGCCGCCGAGCCGGTGGACATGGCCTTGTAGCGGTGCGAGCCGCTGCGACTCGAGGACGATAAGCCGCCCAGGCCGCCGCTGGCGGGAAGAGCCACCACGAGGCGGCGGTACTTCTCGCAGTAGGTCTTCAGTGGCTTGAGACTGCGGAAGTTGATGATGTCCTGCAGCTCCGTCTTCGCGCGCTCCGTGTTGTTGGCAATGGTCTGCATCTCGTTGATGCCCTGCGAGAAGAGGACGGGTGTCACGTGGATCTCGCCCCCCGCGGCCAAACGCTCCGGCAGCTCCACTTCGCTGGTGGCCACCTGGATCGTCACAATGTACTTGATATGCGACCGCTTCACGCCCGTCTTGCTACCGACCGTCACCTTCACCACGCCCGCCTCGTCCGCCACGTCCTTGCGCCGCGACATGCGGAACGAGAAGCGGTTCATGGGCTTATCCCGCACGTCCTGGATCACGAACGCGACGCAGCTCAGGTGCTCCACCGATCCGGCCATGTCTTCCAGCATGCCAATCTCCTTGCCGTGTGTGGACAGCAGCGATTCCACTTGGAAGAGGAAGCCCAGATTGGCAAACTGGCGCAGCATGTCTTCTCCCCTGACAATGTCCGGGTTCTGGAGCGCCACCTCCACTTTCCGCACGAAGCTGCACGTGAGCGCCGCCAAGGCCTGCGCGAACGCCGAGTCCATGCGCAACTGCAGGTCCCACTTGAGATCATCGTACTCGCGCACCTCCTCAGGCCACTTGGACAGGTCCAGATCCGCCTCCGCAATCTTAGCCTCCATCTTCTTGCGCTTATTCTGGTACGACAGGATGCCGCCCTTGTTGAATTTGTAAACGTGCGCCGCCGGTGCGCCCACAGTCGTGAAGTCGTAGGCCGAAACCTCCTTCGAGGACCGGCGCTTCTCATCGTTGATGAACGCGTTCGTGGGACCGATGAGCAGGTCCTGGATGTGCATGTTGATCGGCACGAACCGAAGGTCGGACGATTTCTTCTCGACACTCGCCTTGAAGTAGTTCTTGTGCTTGTCGCGGTTCACCAGATACTGGATATTGCGCCGTAGCATCGCCACGTACTCTTTTCGTCTCCTCACACGATCCTCCAGCCACTCGCGAGCGAGAGACGAGTCCGTGTCGTCCTGAATTTGCCCAATGAGCGTGCCATAGAAGCCCAAGTTCTGCTTGTCCTTCTTCTGGTTCAGGAAGTTGTGCAGGTCCTCCCGAGCCCGGTCAGCCTGTTCTTGGCGCTCGGCCGCGATCTGCTCGATCAGCTGGCGTGGGATGGCGTTGGAATATACGCTCTCCTGCAGATCCTCCACCACAAGACCGCCACCGCCGTCCTCAGTATCGTACTGGAAGAAGCGGATGATGTTGCCAATGTTTTTGTGGGGCGAGGACTCGTCGCGGTTCGAGATCTCACCGGGCATCATGACCGTCTGCACGCTCAGCTCGGCGTTCTTGGCGTTGCCCATCAAGATGGTGTTGATCTCGCTCTGCAGAGACGGGAACTCCTCCAAGATCGCGCACGTGTGCTCGTCCGAAGGGTGCACGTTCAGCGAGTGGCCGCTCGCCGCCGCGTCCAGCACAGCTTGCGACGATGTCACAAACTCGAGGACGGGGTGGAACATCGTCATCTGGAACGACAGCTGCGGGTTCGACGAGGTGTCCTGACGCGAGCTCGAGCTTGAGCGACCTTCCAGATACTGCCCCGACAAGTTGTGCGTCGACGTATCGCGCTTGCCCAGCGTACTCGCGTGCACCATGAAGCGCAGCAATGTATTGGACGCGGGGCCGATCACGGGAACCTCCAGCACCGCAACGAACGGGAAGATGGCGTGCGTTGAGCCGGTGGTCAGCACCGATTCCGTCTCGCCCGCCACTCCAACCGGCTCCGTCGTGCCCACGCACTTCCACGCAGCCGCATTCGCGATGCTGCTGAGCGAGTTGCTGGACGTGATCGTCTCCTTCGAGGAGTAAAAGTCCAGCGACACGAAGCACGCGCGATCGAATGTCGCCGGCAATTTCAAGCGCACGATGATGCGCAGTCGACTCCCGGGCTCGTCATTGTTCAGCATGGACTCCCCCATGCTCATGCGGTCACGTAACAACTTCGAGTACGGCATGTGACTCGACGATCCGGACGACCGCGGCGTGTAGTTGAACACGTCCTCCTTGGACGACTGGTCCACCGACGGTGCCTCGTCCCGGCGGATGTTCTCCGTGCTTGGGTTCCACTGCAAGAACAACAGTAGCAGCGGCGGAAGGCCGTGGGGAAGCCACACGATGAAGATGTACCACACGACGTCCGAGAGCTGATTCGCGTCGTCTTTGCTGGAAACGTACTGAGCAATATAGATCACCTGCGCCGAGATGTAGAGTACGCAGGTCGTGGCAATGATCGCGTAGAAGATTGTGAGCGACTTGCGGATCCGCGCGTCCGACGGGTCTTCGTTCAGCATCAGCGTGCGGCCGCGACTCATGACCATGCAGCCCAGCACCATCAGCATCAGCGTGTACACGATGAAGCCCGTGCCAAAGGCCAGGTAGAACGCCTCCATTTCGCACTCCCGGATGGCGGAGCGAACGATGGTGCCTTCTGCCGCTACGGACAGCGCGCACTCTTCCTCGGACGAGCACGAAGTGGACTGGTCGTCGTAGACACACTCCAGCTTCTCTTCCGCCATAATGGATACCACGATGATGAAGGCCAGCACACACAAGTTTAGCAACACGTAGGCCAGCACGACGGGCGACTTGAAGCTCAACTTCTTGAAGCACTTGAAGGACAGCACAGTGGCCCAGTGGAAACACAGCGACACGATCATGGCCGTGTTGAAGAAGTACTGGGCCGTGTACCAGTGCACGTAGGCTTTGGACGGCTGGATGACCCACACCAGGTACCCACCGCAGCCCGCGGCGAAGGAAAACAGCGCCGTGATCGCCACCAAATCCGTCCAGAGCGTGTTCACCGTCAGCGGCAAGCCGTGCCAGCGGATGATCACTAGCGAGAACAAGAAGCACGCGCCAAACACCGCCACCGTCACGATATCCAGTGTCGCTGCCTTCAGCGAGCGGCTGGAGTCCACCAGTGCGTAAAATTCGATAGGCGAGTTGTCCACGGCGGAGGCCAAGCCTTGATACGCCGACAGATACACCTTGTCGATCGATACCGACTCGTTGGCTGGGTTCTGGAACGTCGAGAACGTGATGTTCACCGTGTCACCGTTCTCGATGCTGCCCGTGAATGAATCCGGAATCGTGAACGACACGTTGGATGTGCCTACAAACAGCTCCATATCCACCGAAGTTGACGTCTTCGGCAGCAGCATGGACGCAGTCGTGATGTTGGTGATCAGCCGGCCAAACTCGTCTTCCTTGTCCTTCGCCACGCGCAGCAAGAAGAAAGCGCCGGCACTCAACACCGCGCCACTCTTGACACTGAGCGTCACGGGCGTGGTGTCCATAATGATGGCGCTGTCAGCCTCCATGGCCACGTCGGTGAACGAGCCGAGTAGCGTGTACGCGGTCGAAGTGAGATCCAGCTCAAACACCTGCTGCGAACTGCTGCTGGATCCCGAGCCACTGGCTGTCGACGCACGACATCCCGTCCCCTCAAACTTCATAGAGAACACCGTATCCTCCGTGAACGAGCCCGGGGACAGTCGAGTCGTCATCATATCCACCGTGAAGTCATACTCGTCGTGCACGGTCATGAGCACGGCCAGCGCATCCGCGTCCACCGTCATGACGGTGGCGTTGCCGTCGCGCGAGCAGCTCACGCTCGTGGAGTCTGTGCCCACGGTACACTCGGATGACGAGCCCTCCAAAACCCACAGCGAAGGGGTGTCGAGCGTGATCTCACACGTAAAGTTACACGTGGAAGAGGCCACCGACTCGGCCGAGAGGTCGAACGTCTCCAGCATCTGCGGGAAGTTGTACAGCGACTTCGCCACCAGCGAACAGTTGGCGCACGTGCCGGCGAGCGACGAGCTGATGGTCAAGTCGTTCGTGTCCGTGAGGTCGCTGCCTTCGTCCACGCCCTTCAGATCCGTCGCCTCGCACGTCTGTACGCACTCCACCGCGTCCGTATACACGGTCCCCGACGTGTCCGTGGTGTAGATGCACGTGTTCGACTCGCACGTATACGCGAGACTCGACGGGAAGTCGTCCATCGCGCCTGCAGAGAACACACAACACACGAGATCAGTTCCGCTCCTCGCCTTCCCTTCCGGCATCTCCTTCGTACCTTCCACAGCGCCAACGCTCAGCACGAGCGCCGTCATCGCCAGCGCGGTCGCCATCTGTGCGAGTCTCGAGCGCGCGCCGTCCCTCCTAATCCTCTTTACTACCCGCGGAAGCGAGTGCGAGCGAGACATGCCGGGAGGCATCTTCGCATTCTCCGTCGCCACGAAGCCGCTCCTCCGCCGCCCGCCGCTTCCTCCGCGACCGGCCGCCAGTTTAATCGCGAGCGAGTGACGGCGTGCGTCCCTCGCTAGATTCCTTGTCCCCTCCCCTCTCCGAGCCTGCGCGAGAGAGACGATCGACTGGGTGCCGCACCCACTAACTATCGCGTCCACTGTTCGCGCCTCCTGCTTCCGTGCCGTCCGCTGTGGCCTCCAGATCGCGCCTGGCTTCCTGCGGTTCCTCCCTGCGGCTCCTTCCTTCGCGCGCCCGTCGATAGAGGCGAAAAGACACGATGCGTATGTAGCGAGCGCGCTGGCGAGCGATCGGGCGACGGCTTTAGCGAGTCAGTACGCGGTTTCGTGTTATTAGCCGCCTGCCGTCTGTCCGTCTGTCCGCTGCCGTTCTCTCGTCTTTTCCTTCCCCTCTGCCTCAATCAGAACCCACAGCGCTCGGAACCCAAAATAAAACCCCGTGAGAGCCAGAAAACGCCATGGGCAAAGAAGCCTCGAAACTGTATAGGGGAGGGGTGATTCACGGGACGTCGAAAAGTATCACACTCGAGGGGTCTGGACCCAAAATTGCACCGAACCTGCTGGATTAAGTTGCGAAGCGCCTGGGCGCTACCACAGCTTTGCCAGTCAAATCTATATGTGCACTTGTACGAAGCACTACGGTACCATTTACTCGTGGCTGCTTTTGATGATCTTCCCAAAAATTGTGCTGTGATAAGGTCGAATTCTGTACCCAATCATAGGATATCACGCACCCAAGATATTTCCTGGATGCCCATAATAAGTTTTGCAACTGGATCTCAATATGGGAATATGTATTCTATACATTTTGCAAGTCAAGGAGTCATGTGAGAACAGGGTGAGGAGGTGTCTTCTTGGTGTGGAAGTCTTGTATCGCGATGATGTTGCTGGCGAACATGATGTACATTGAAACATCGACAGCCATCGTGTGTTGGCTATTTTTCAAGTCAACCTCATCTGCACGATCAGAAGTTGCTGGCGTCTGAGGCGACTAATTGCAGCCGTTAGCGTCGATTAAAACGCCCCTTCAAGGAGCGGCGATCTGCGACACGAACGGGCACGGCAGTAGCAGGACGACATGGCGTGGAGTTCGGAGCTGTGCAAGAACGAAGACGAGATCCGGATTGGTGTCGAAGGCGAATAAGACCGGGAGCAGATAATGAAGCTGTAGCGGCTGTACAGAGGCGTGCTCAAGGACAAGGGTGATTGTCCTCTGGTCACGGCACTCGACGTACAGCACCACATCGACACGGGCACGACGGCACCTGTCATGCAGAAGCAGCGAAGGCATGAGCCGAGCAAGAACGCCATCATCGAAAAGAAAGTACAGAGGATGTTAACGACGGGCGATATCGAGAAGGGGGACGGCTCCTGGGGGGGGGGGGTCCGATGGTCCTTGTGCGCAAGAAAAGCAGTGAAGTCCGATTTTGCGTGGCTTATCGAGCGCTGAATAAGGTGACTCAGCGTGACGACTACCCGCTTCCCTGAATTGACGAGACGCTGGAAGCGATATGGAATAAGGGCTACTATTCAGCATTCTGGATCTGAGGTCGGGCTATTGGCAAGTCGGAGTGGCTCCAGAGAACAAAGACAAGACGGCGTTCACCACGAGGAACGGGGGTGCTTCGCTTTGCGAGGATGCCGTTCAGCTTGGTCAACGTACCGACAACATCCCAGCGCACGATGAGCTGTGTGCTGCGCGGGCAGACGTGTTGGCGTTCTAGCCCAATCTCGGGGGTCGAAGTCCTGCAATTTAGGTACGCATGGTGATCAAGTGATGACCGGCCCGCCTGTGAGCAGACGCGTCCTGGAGGTGGAGGTGAGAGAAGCCAACAGATCTAAACCCTTAATTCATTCTCCCCTCATCCTTATCCTCGACGGTTTAACGCAACTCAGAAGACCAAAAAGGATATCACATGAATATCACTCGCAGCTCACAAGAATCAGAGCCAGAACAAGTATCGCTGTCGATTAATTGACATGGGTGTGATGGTCATATGTTGCGCATAAACAAGAAGCCCGAGGAGACGTACTCCAATTATCCCCACCGCTTGTGCCAAATAGCTGTGGCCCCGAACAAAGGCATCGGAACTGTCGTGATGAAGGAGGAGGCACTTGATAGCTTCGTGAAGACAGTGTTGCCGCAGAAGCGTGGGGCACTCATTGATCAAGTCCGTCGCAACTCAGGCAATTCTGACGAGCAGTTGGAAACGGTCGTCGAGCACTTGACTCAGATCGTGGGAAATGACGGTCGCCGTTGGTTCTCGGCCCAGTCATTGCGCATTACGACCCCAGGGGTGGTGTCGAAGAACCAGCCAGCAGTGACCTAAAAACGAACAGGGGATGCCACGTCACGACTTCTCGGATCGCTTCTATGAGACTCGCAAACAACACGGCTACAAAACCTAGCATCATCCCATTTGTAGAAAAGAAGCAACAACGCCAGAAGGGAGCCGCGAGGGTCGTCGAAGACGTCGCTACGACTGGAGAAGACGCCGAAGCAATGGAGCCTTCTACCCTTGAACCTCGTGAGGAGCCCGTCTCGCGGAACCATCACCCGTTGGGACATGAGGAACCCAAGCACGGTGAACCCGATAAAGAAGAGGAATCCTTCTCCTCGCCCGGCGCTGGCACGACACCGGTTCGCCGGTCGTCCGAACGTTTGTCGGACATGTCAGATCCCAGACCAGATTATCCACTATCATTCGGGTCCACTTTCAATGACGATCCATTGCAGCGACATGAGGTCGAGCAGTGGAACGGGTCCGACCACTTCATCAATCGACGTGGATCGGAGCGCATCTCGGCCCCTAGCTAAATATGCCTCGGGTGGGCGACATCATTGGTCGTGGGTTATTCGTACGGGGGGGGGATTGACGAGCCAAGTTCGTTGGCAGACGCCAAGCGTCCGCCGCTCTGGCCGGAGTGGAAGGTTGCTGTGGAGCCGAGATTGCTGCTCTCAAGGTCAACGACATATGTCGTTACGCCCGCGGGGGCGTCCACCATCGGGTCCATGGTCAAATTTTACATCAAGCGCGACGAAAACGGTAACGTCGACCGTCTCAAGGCTCAGATGTGCGCTCCGGGGTGCTCATAACAGTGCCTGGTCGAGTACGACATCACCTACGCGCCAGTCACACGCCTATCCTCTGTTCGAGTATTCCTAGTCCTTGTTACACATAACAGCACGCTCATGTGCCAATGCGAAATGCCGTCGGCGTACGTGAAAGCAAAACTGGGGATGACTATCTACGTGCTGCAACCGAAGGGATTCGAAGAGGGCGGGCCTCCTATTGTGTGGCGCCTCCACAAGGCACTGTACGGCCGGAAGCAAGCTGAAAAAGACTGGAACGATGAGCTCAATGCTTTTCTTCTTTATCCTATCCTTTCGTTTCCTGATAAACCCCCTGAGAAAAAATCGCACTTGTCGTACAAAGTGAATATCAACGCAGATTTGTATTCCAATGGTATGGTAATATATATATCATCATAAAAACAAGACTGACATTGACATATTTAATGATGGTGTCCCACGTGGAGAATTTGGGTTTTCGGCTGGAGTAGAGAGAGGTGAGAGACGATGACAGGAACGAGTTCAGCAGCACTGCTTTGGCAGTAGCTGATATATAAACAACCCGATGGAAGTGAGCTGTGTAGACTTCTCTTTGTTCTAACGCCGGTGCGTTATTTAGCGTCTTCGCGCTGCTTTTGAGTTGCTTTAGACGCCGTCGCGTCTCGTTTGGCAAGCTCTCTGCCTCCGACGCGACCGCCTCAAGCGAGTAGCGCACAGCTGGTTGTCTACACTAAGTTCTACTTGTGCATGGACTGTTGGAATCACGCGAGCGCCTGATGGTGGATCCAGCCAGCGCTGGCAGCCCACATGTGTGGCTGCAGCGCCGGTGGACCAGAAATACCAGAAACAGGTGATGGCAGAGAGTAAAGCTCCACAGGGAGGCCGAGAGCGGCACTTGCATCTCTAACTCACGAATGCTCAGTCTCAAACTTTCCAGCTCACGCTCACTTCCTTCGTACATGGACTCATTGGGCACCCACGCCATACTCGCTATTGGCCAGTGGACATTGGCCAGCGCTCAGTGCCCATCATATCCGACGTCCGGATAAGCAAAACTTTCGGATTCAATCGGGTGGAAATGGATCCAATCGGATTGAAATGCTTATCCGGAATCCGGATAACGAGTAAAACCGAACTTAAGTTATTATTGAGGATGCGTTCGAGGTCCAGTTCGTATCGTTCGAGTCGAAGTTATCAACATCAAAACGGAACCAGAAGAAAACATCTTGGAGCGCACTACAAAGTGTCTTCTGAGAGCACTGATGTCCGTCAATCCTCGGAAAACTCCAGTGACCTGCGTTCGGGCAGGAAGCGGTCGGACGTTTGGCCGCATGCACGGGAACTCGGCGGAGGGAAGTGCGAGTGTATCCACTGCCTCAATGGCAATCGAGTTTGGAACTCGCTTGGCACGTCAAATGTCAGGAACCATTTGCTTGGCAAACACGACGACGTTTACCAGAGCTCAAAGCAGAAGGACTTGCTGGACTATGGGTTCCAACGAGTGGTCAAGAAACGTACGAGCAGGTCGAGGGACGCAACGGGCGGATACGACTAAGCATTAACTGGTAGAGCGGGTTGTTTCCACCACACAGCCCTTTGCCGTCGTGCATCAAGTGGCGTCTATAGTGCTTTGCGCCTCTCTTCTCACTGGTTACACCGCAAGGTGTCGCTAAAAAAATCCGTGATTTCGCCGTGGGGACGTGAAAAGGAGAGAGCACAAGAGTGACTGTGTTGCCAAGTTGCTTCCCGTCGAGTTGGATTCACAACGGGCATGGGACCTCAGCGGCGAACAAGGGCTACATGGTAAGCACAATGCACTGGCTGGACTCAAGCTGATGCAACAGGTCGATCATCTTAGGCTTCACGCGAGTGGAGTATTCTCACACCGGCATTCGCCTCGCCGATCTCTTCATGGAAACGGTGAAGGCGATGAACGGAGCCTTACGGTGTTCTATTTGGCGTGTTACAACGGAAAACGCCGACAATAACGCAACAATGATTGAAGTCCTCAACGAGCGGCTCCCCCCGGACGAAATGGCGGTGTATGCACTGACTGCCACTCCTTCGTCGGCATCTGAAACGAAACTGTGAGATGAGTAACCGTATACAACCTTGCCAAAGGTGCTGCAACTGCACTGCATGGCTTCTGTTTTTCAGTTGACGGTGAAATAAGGGTTGCAGCAGTGTCCACTAGGCGACACAGACGTTGGAACAATCTGTGACATTCTCTCCTCTCGGCTCTGATCAAAGCTGGTTATCAAGTCAGTCTCGGTCCAAATCCAAAAACACTCGGGAATTCTGGGGACAACACGCGCTCCAGTCTCGATTAAGAAACGGACAATTCGCAATTCAAAGAGGGAGTCCTTGTCCTCTTCGGGAATGCGATATGCACAACGGTATAACACACGGAAATACTCCAATACAAGGGGGGGGGGGGGGGGGGGGTCACTAGCAGATCTGAGATGTTACCATCCTCAGACTCAGATGGTCCGTCTCCACGTCACCGGCCTTCCTTCTCGTGAGGCCTTCCGGATCTAGAAGCAGCTATTCGCTCTCCACGTATTAGACTCCAGAATCAGGAACGGTACATAGCTGGGTCATGGCTGATCCTTTCCCGTCATGTACCCAGTATCCTCCCAATAGAAATGTCTTGCGATCCGGCCGAAGAAGATCCGAGAAATGGCTCTCAAGTCCAAAACTCAAGCCACCTCGTGTCAGTACTCCTCCGTTGTCAAGACCCAGGACGCGAAGATAGTTGCTGCCCTTGATCCCCGCGCGAAGGTGATGCTTTCTCAAATGGTGGACGATGTGGAAGCTTTGAAGGTGATCATTATTGATGAGTACGAGGCCGAACACAAATCGAGCTTCGAGGGGCAACAAGACAATGGAAATACGCCTGCGAGGAGCCAGGGGGGGGGGGGGGGGGGGGGGGGGGGGGACAACGAGGGCAACATATTGCATCAACTGGTGGATGAGCACTTCTGTGTGGATGCCCCAACAAGTCCCCAAATCGAGCAGTTCGATGATGGATTGGACTGATGGATGGCCCAAATCGGTATGGACACGAAATCAAGTTCTGCAAGTGGACAGAGGTCAATAACGCTCTCTTCCCTCGAATCCAAACGATGGCTCGAGATTTCCTCGACATCATGGCTACATCTGTCCCAAGTGAGGAGGTATTTTCAGCTGCTGGTGCGACGGTCGATGTCCATCGTGCACGTCTCAGCGACGATATTGTCAGTGCGATTTCTGAACCGCAATCGTTTTTGAAGTTTAACAACGCCACTTTTAGCGACAGGTAGGGAGGATGTGCGCAGGCTGGCAACTACTGCAGTTGGACAACTTGCTCTGTTGCTTGTCCATATTGGCATATATTCCGATTAGGTGGATGATGGAGAGTGAATTGGTGTATAGCCTGCAATGTAAATTGACAGACCGATGAGCCAGAGCCCTCCGCTTGATCCAGCTTGGAAGATGTCTTCGCTCTAGACGAAGTAGTCAACAGCCACGTTAGTCTCATACATATACATAGACAGGACTGCCGATGATGGCATTTATATTTATTGGGAAGGGCGTGAGCCCGTAAATTGTGGCAACAACTTGAGGGATTGAGCCGGTAAATAATGAAGGCATCTAGCGATCCGAAGTAAATAATGACATAATGGAAGGAGTGAGAGTAGCGGAAACACGGGTATTATCTCGCGGATAACGCGTCGTTAGCACTCGCTAAGTGATGTAGCTAGTTTGATGCTGTCGATAGTTTGCGTATTCCAGTATCTGCTGTTCTGATGCAAGAACAGACTCATCTCCAGCGTGACAGATTGAAGAATGTGTCGCTCCTGGCCAAACGTGGTC
>MBAC02000422.1:0-13251 GCA_001712635.2 Nothophytophthora sp. Chile5
GGCTCCCTCGCGAAGAAGTCGACCGCATCCTGCCTGTTTGAGAAAGCAGAACAGAACACGTGTTGGGTGACTCAGTGAGCATGCAGCAGACTTACCACGGACGTGAACGTCTAGCGCTGCTGCCTTCGACTTGAGTCTTCGTTGCAGGAATGCCCTCCAGCCACCTTAGCGTGTACATGCGAGTCTTATTCACATTTGATACAAAGATAATGGGAGTTAGCGTTCATGCGTCTATGATACTGAGACGTTGGTGGTGGCGACGGCCGGCTTGCGATCATCGGGGTGGAGTCCGGAGGCCTCGTTGTCCAATGTGGCGTACAGGGCATCGTGCAGCTCGTCCTTGGTCGCAAAACACGGCAGCTCGAGCATGTTATGGCACGCATGACTACGGAAGTAGCCTGCAGACCTCGCGTCTGCTAACGTGAACTCACAGAGCTGGCCATCGTAGCTGGTGAGACCCTGGAAACCCACGAGCGGCACGCGGGAGCAGCCTGTGGCGAACTGAAGCAGGCAGCGTTGATAATCACTGGACATTTCCTGCACGACCTCCCAGAACCAAGCCACTTCCCGTCTCAGCTCAAACGCCACTCGAGTGTGGCGCTGCCAATCCGCGACGTCGATCTCATCCGAGCCGCACAGCAAATAGTCCAGCTCTTCATAGTCGAAAAGCAGCAGCAGTCGTTGCGGCACGACCTCGTAGAATCCCTTCAGGAACGCCGCAAGCTGCGGCGCCACGCTTTCAAACAGCGTGAAGCGGAATTTGCGGTCTGCAAACTCGAACTTGTTGTCGTCGTTCACTTGGATGTTACGGCCAGCTGGAATGAGCTCCACCGTCTCCACCGCATCCTTCCCATGTCGCTGCGCGACGGTGAAGTCCAGCTCCAGTGCCTCTGCGCCGTCATGATCCAGCAGCCACATCAAGTTCCGATACATCTCAGCGTCCAGGTCTTCCAGGTCGCCGAACGTCACGGGCGTGCCCAGCATCATCTTGAGCAGTGGCACACACAGATGGAAGTTGAGCACGGCGCCTTCGAGCAGCGCACGGCCCACGAGTCGGCCCACGGCATGGAAGTACTGCAAATGATCAGGCCCCAGCGCACGCGCCGACTGCGCGTTAATAAAGTACGTCTGGTCGCTGCGTTGCGTGCAGACGAAAAGCCCCACGGACGGGTCCACGAGTCGCTCGTTCAAGAGCGTGAGCCATTCCCGATGCAATCCTCCGGCGTCTTTCAATGTCTCGTTGCTTGCTCCTTCTCCGACAAAGTGGATGCAGAGATGCACGGACCGAATCTGCGCCTCGCGAATGCAGTTGATGTGGTCCACCGACTGCTCCAAGATGTAGTCTCGGTGCACTGAGAGCTGGTCCAGAGCTGCCTGCTCTCCGCCTTTCACATCGGCTTGTAGCAAAGCGGTGGCGCTAGCAATCAAATGCGCGTACTTAGTGGGGAAATCCTGCGCGGCCAACAACACGGCGAGCGGCTTCAGCTCCTCGGGCTTGACCATCAAGTCGGCATGAGGCGGCGGCAACGGGAACTGGAGCGGATCGGCCTCGCGCGCCTCCATCAGCTCGAACTGAACGACCGCGCGCGGGTCGTACCCGGCGCTCAGAGTGCGCTCCTTGCGCACCTTGCGCTCAAAGGCGGCGCGCTCAGCCTCAGGCTCGTCTTCCGTCGGCCGGTCGAAGCGCAGAACGTAACCCGGGGACAAGTCGTCGCTCTCCGCAACACCGCGGCGGTACCAAGCCAGGCGTCCGTGTGTATCAATTCGCCGCGTCCATTGCTTGCGCTTGCGGGCGCGAGGCAGTAGCGGCAAGGCCGTAGTGGCGTCTGACTGGGCAGCGGCAGAGAGCGTGGGAGGTCCAGAACGCAACACCTCGGCGCCTGAGAGCCCGCAGAGCGCACAACGCATGAGCCGCGAGAAGTTCTCGAAGCCGCAGGCCACGCACGCCGCAAACCCACGCTCCGCTTCTCTAGAATCGGATCATAAACAGCACTTTAGTGCCCAAGAGCCGCAACTGCAACCTTCGAGAAATCAGGGTGGAACGCACCGTTTGGCTGCAGCCATGCGGTGGCCAGCCAGCTGCTGACTGCGCCATGTGCACACATTCATCACAGTCAAGAAGCGTCAGCCTCTCATTCCCATATTCGACGCTGTATACGAGTTTTCAGAGCAGCAACTTACGCTGAAAGCGGCATCGCGCTTTGGGTGCGGGCGACTCCGTCGGTCTTGTGGGTGACACGCTTGGCCAGGTATACAGCGGCCAGTAGCAGCACGGCGCAGCACACAGCCGCGTCGGCCCCGGCCAGCAGGAAGGCGTTCTGGCCCGCGAGCATCGCCATGCTTCCGCCCCCAACCAGTGGATTCGGGTCTGCTTGCTGCTTCGACCGCGCGGCAAATCCTTGGGATGCTGACTGTGGATAATGTGCGCAACCGTCGGTCGACGGTAGTAGAACTTGTAGGAGTTGATATTTGTGTACGTCCAGCGACCGAGAAACACCGGGATGGAGAGGCAATTTGTATGCAAATCAGGGGAAATAAGGGCCTGCAGGAATGCATATCCTGCCGAAGCAGAGACTTGAAGATGGTAACCGTTCCCGCCCGGTTTCTGGTTGCTCCCTCTGGCAACCATCCCCCCGCACACGCAAGTTTCTCTGTAAACTACCGTTTGGTTCTGAAACTTACGTTTACAACAGCGGAACACGAACTTAGACAAGTGTCTTCTGTGACAAAACGTGTCGCCTCTGATTTCGATTTGCAAACGATAGTGCCGGTTATGGCGGAAATGCACTCTTTTGGGTGCACGTTTTTCACGTCCGACAGAATGTCAGCGGAAATATAACGCTGATGCTAAATGAATGTGGTCAGCTCACCAGGAATGCATGCGTACTGTACCAACTGAAATTTCGCCATGCGTGGGTCGCAGCATACAAAAGGCAACACAACGGATACGGTATCCATCTTCAAATCGTTTTTTTGTTTTTTCCACAAAGTGCGTCAGGGTGGAAGCCGATTACGCTGCGCGTAATAGAACATGACACTTTGAAGTGCGCGACACGACACAACCATAATCGTAATCGTCCCCATAATCCCAACTACGATTTCGTAATCGACATTTTCATGAGAAAATAACACAAAATAATCATCTTCACACCAGTCCGGCACCTTCATGCGAAGCGAGCCGCTGCTCCCTGCACACACATAACAGCTCAGTAACAAGCGCCTCTAATAGATATAGGTCATTTCATTCGGCTGCCTCAATCCGTGGTGAACCCATAAAGCTCCGTGTCCAGCGTGGCGAGCAGCACGTCCTTGAGCTCCTGGCGTGTGAGCCCCAGCGGCAGGTCGAGCCGATTGAAGCACGCATAGCTTCGCACGTACTCATCCGGTGCGCCGACAATCCCCCTAATGGTGAAGAGACACACCCGTCCGTCGTAGCTCGTGAGGCCCTTGAAGCCCACGAGCGGCACTCGGGAGCAGCCAGTCGTGAACTGTAGCAGGCGACGTCTGTACTCGTTGGGCATCTCACGCACCAGTTCCCAGAACCACGTGATAGTGGGTGATCGAGCCAAGCTCTCGCCAATAATCGCGTGCTTTTCCCAATCGTCCACGTCGATCTCAGGCGAGCCGCACAGCAAATAATCCAGCTCCTCATAGTCGAACAGCATCAGTAATTGCTGAGGGATGACCTCGTAGATGCCTTTGAGGAACACGTAGAGCTGGTCAGCCACACTGGTGAGCAACAGACGCTCGAACTTACGCTCCAAGTACTCGTGCTTGTTGGCGTCCGTCACGGGAATGTCACGTCCATTGGGGACCAGATCCACAGTCGTGATTTGCTCACCGACCCGCTCCAACACACTGAAGTCCAGGTCCAGTGCCTCCACGCCGTCGTTTTCCAGCATCCATGTCATGCTCTTAAAAAGCGCAGGGTCAAAGTAACGCACATCGTCCATACACAATGGCGTCCCCAGAATGAGCTTGAGCAATGGTACGCACAGATGGAAGTTCAGCACCGTGCCCTCGAGCAACGCTCTACCCAGAAGCCGACCGGCGGCGTAGTAGTAGATCAGATGCTCCTCGCCATTGTCGAACTTGGAGTTTGGATTCAGGAAGAACGTCAGGTCTTCCTCGCCTGTGGGAGTAAAGAGCCCGGCCTTCGGGTCTGTAAGCAACTCCGTCAGCATCATGAACCACTCGCGATGCAGTCCGCCGGCGTCCACGCCATTCTCCTCGAGGAAATGGATACGCATGACTGACCGAATGTACTTCTCTTCGATGCAGCCCAGATGCTCCATCGATTCCTCGAACATGTAGTCGCGGTGGATCGAAAGCTTGAGGAACTCGATCTCCACCGGAACAAGCAGCGCCGCCGTGCTCTTGACAAAGTGCGCATACTTGGAGGGAAAATCCTTCGCCGCAAGTGCCAACGTGTCTCGCCGACGGCTGCCCCCCAGGCCGGTACCCGCCTGCAGTGACTCGCCGGTCGATCGCATCGAGGCGTCGAACCGAGAGGCAGGGATGACCTTCATATCGACCACTTCGGCAAACACCTTCGCCCTCTCCACCACCGCGACCTCGCTCTGGGTCGCCAGCTCTCCCTCTACCTGGCCTGGCATCTTGGTGCTCTCGTTGGGCTTGATAAAGCGAATCACTTTGCCAATCCGCGCAGGCGGCACGGGTTCATTCTTGCGTTTCTCCGTCGCGCGATACCAAAACATGTTGCCTTCCACGTCCAGCTTGCGTGTCCATTCCTTCCGTTTCCTGGCACGAAGCTGCCGTTCCGTGAACTGTGACCGCGGTGGCGCTTTGACTGCTTTCCCCTTCTTTTTGCCCCGTTTACCGCGGACTGCGGCGGCTTCCGTCGTGGCCATGCGCTCCCCACAGATCGAACAGAAGAGGGAGTCCTTGAAGTTCTCAAAGGCGCACACTGGACACTCCGTGGATCCCTTCTCTGCCTCCCTGGGATGCCACGAGTCATCAAGAAAGACACGTTAGTCTCCGTTGACGTCGCGTATTCGCAAGGCCGCTCCTTTTGATCGATCTGGACTTTAATGCTCACCTTGTCGCTGTATCCAGGCGATTGTCCGCCGCCGTCGAGCTATCTCACGTCGTCAGCACAGCAAAATGCGGGTTTCGTCAGTGATTTTCGGATCCATCTGATCGCAATTGTGAAGCCAAAAGCCCAGAAACGGCGAGTGTGCATACTTGGGAAGCAAGGGCACCGCCAGCTCGCGCATGCGGCGCGTATGTTCGCGCACCAGCTTCCGCCGCACCACGAAGAAGGCCCCGGCCATGACGGCCACGAAGCTCACGTTCAACAGGATCGCGAGCACGCCCCCGTCCATCGCTCTCTACTCGCTGGCGATTCGCCGCCCCGCTTCTGTCTTGTTTCTATGGCCCTTCGGATTCGCCTGTGGCATCACGACTGTCACACTCCGGGCCGCCAGGTCGGGATGGGCCTCTCTTCCCTTCCTTCCTTCTATTCTTCCGCACGAACAATGCGCCATCACTGCGGCGCGCGGGGACAGGGACCGCCGGATGGACAAGTCAGTATACAGCCTACTTGTGTCACGATGCTGCTTTCCTATCCTCTGCCTATAGCGATCTGTTGTTATCAGGCTGATGCGAGTATTGGGAGAACAAAACCCACACTTAGGATTTGGTATACGATATGCTTGTAATATTTAGTATGTTCGGATAGCGCAGTACAACTACTTGATATGGGAAGATTGGTATCCATTTTGACTATACAGATGCCTACCATCAGCTTCCACCAATCACCAGCATGTTCAACAGCGTTGGTTCGGTGGCATAATCAAGGTTTAGGGCAGGGGTTGTAACAGGGTGTCACATTTTGACCGACTCAGATGCTGGAGCATCAGCATCAGACTTCCAAAATCTGATGCGTCGCCCTCGTAATCAGATGCGCATTTTGCGTCTTCGGGTCGGAAAATGGGAGATCGATCGGCCAAGTACTTCGCCGTCGCGACGCGAGAAGTGGTCACGACCATCTCGGAGAAATGCCAGGTACAGGCGCAGTCTAGAGACGCACTCGATCCGTTGCTGGCAGCGTTTAGTCTTGTCTGACGGCTCTGGGTATGGCTAATTCATGCCTTTCTTCGGTCAGGTGCTTGGCAAAATGCTTGATGCCTCTCGCATCAAGCTCCAGAGCGCGCAGGAGGTCGCACAAGACACGGTGTTTCACCAGACGCCTGTAAGGCTGAACCATTGTCTGCTAGGAATAGGGATCTTCTGGTGGGAGGCTGCTGATATGCGTGGGCTTCTGTTGTCTGGCGGCGGTTGGATCGGATGACGCGGGTAGCTCCTCTACGAGATGAACCGCGTGTTTGAGCAATTGCAGGACATCTCGGTTGAACCAACTATGGTGGGCGGAGAGAGCGACAAGACGCTGTTTGACTTTGTCGATGCTGAGACCGTGCAGTCGCTTCAGCAAGACGCGCTGGAGCAGACAAAAGAGTGAGTGCGGTGCTCGGACGGATAGTTTGGTCTGTCGCTGCTGGTTCTGAAAGTGGTTTGTTTGTTTGGCGCTGCTTGCATTTGCAGAGTGGAAGAGCTTTTGACAACGCACCAGCACGCCCTTACGCGGATCGCGGCCATATACGAGTTCTTCGGGACCTTTAGCAAGCGGCGCGCGACTGAAATCGAGACATTGGTCGGCTCCCAGCGAGATCTCGCAGCGATTCCGTGAGTATCGCGTCTTGACAATACTATGGGCAACGATTTCTCGTTCAGGATTGACGTCTGGTATTCTCGTGCATGTTCCTCCCGCTTAGTGAAAGCGAGTCGAAGGCCATCGAGGAGTTGTACGACTTTGCGGTATGCGCTCGAACTGGTTCGGAGTCTGGGATGATGCAGTGTGATCTGATGGATCTGCTGAATGCTCTTGGGTCGATCTTCTTCCCCTCAAATAGGTGAATTTCTTCGTCGACATGGAGCAATGCGATCGATTCCTGCTGCAGTACTTCACCACAATCAACGACATCCATCCTCAGTACGTTGCCAGTGTTGCATTCAAAACGCCATGATCTCTTACCGCTGTTGATTCTGTGTTCTTGCGTGTCAGCTACGAGGTCATCTTTTCCGACGTGCAGCTTCTATTCGATGAGCTCCGCAGTCTCCGTGACTTCTACCTTCAGTTCCTGGCGTCCTACCAATCGGTCGGAGCTGAGTTGCTCCGACGCAAGCAGTACGACAAGAACGTTGCTCTCCTCGTACGTGACGAAATGATCAGCCGCTTATGGGTGCATAGTCAGCAGTAGGTACTCACTTGATATGTTGGTGGACGGTGCATTCGTGTATCTTGTGTAGATCGAAGAGACGAAGGTCAAGCTCGCTGCGCTGGAGAAAGAAGAGGGCTCGCTACGTGCCGAGTTTTGTGAGGAACACGCCCGCTTCTTGCCTTCCACGCTATGTCCCGAGATCCAGGTATGTAGCGCAGCAAGGACACACTTGAGGCCACTGCAGACTATACTGACAATGGTGCGCGCGTTTCGTTTCGTCGGAGCTTTTAGAATCTGCCAGACAAATTCTGCATCGTTCGAGAAGGCAGTGAAGGCATCATCGGTGCAGACGAGGAAGCATAACAGGACTGCACGACCTGAGCAAACGATCTGACTCACTTGATGTCTATCTTACTCGGGTTTTCCTCATGCGACCAAGGTGCATGCAGCAGCACTTGGCGTCTCTTTATTGGATAAAGGTGGGTGAATACACACAGCATCAGCTTTTCTCTACGGGACGAAGCAACAACACGGAGAAGTTGATCACCTCGCTACCGTCCGATCCCACTGCATCGCCCTGCCGCCCCGAGAAGTGTCCGTCAAACGCAGTCTAGTTAGTTCTTGCGGGTCTTGCTTGGCTTGTGCATGTGGGTCTTTACCACCGTGCCCTCCTTGGCGCGAGACACCGCGGCCTGGAAAGGCGACAGCGTCGTCACACTGGACGCCTCGAGCTGCTGGACCTGTGCCACGGGGATGTTGAACGCACGCTTGACAACGTGGAGCCGCATGGCCGCCGTCTGCGTCAGCGTGAACATGTTGGAGGTCACCCAGTACACAAAAATGCCCTATCGACAACAGCAGAAGATCAACATCAGAGCCACGATAGAAACGATTGAATAAGAAGCGATGGTGAAGCAGCGAGCATACCGATTGGAAGTTCATGGTGAGCGGGATCATCGCCAGCGCAAACATTCGCATGCCGAACTTGAGCTTGTCCTGCATTTCTCCGGTGAGACTGTCGCCTCCGAGCTCCACCGACGCCACCATCAGGGCCGACGAGATCACAGGCAGCGCCATCGTCGGGTCCGCCACGCTCAGGTCCGGGATCCACGCGACACCCTCATGAGCATAGTCCGGGAAGTACTGGGAAATGTTCTGAAGCCCCCAGAAAAAACCAAGGAAGACAGGAATCTACATACCGAGACATGGTCAGTCAAGCAGTTAGCATAGGCTGGTGAAGCGTCTTCCGATTTTCTCGCTCACTCGAGAAGCACGAGAGGGGATTAAGCCTGTTTGTACCTGCGAGAGCGGCGTGAGCATGCTCAGGACCGGGTTCACGCCGTGCTTCTTCATGAGCGCCCGGTACTTGGCCTGGAAGGCTTTGGTGGATTCCGGGTCCTTCGTCGGGTTCGCGTCCATCTCGGCCTTCAGCTTTTCCATATCCGGCTGGAACAGCTTCATCTTGGCTGCGTTTCTCATCTGAACGCACAGACACAGAGATTCGGTGAGAAGTTGCTACTGAAGCAATAGCACTCGTCAAAACTCGACGGAGCTTACCGAAATGACAGTGATGGGGAAGAAGATGGTGCGGACCGCGACCGTCGTGGCGATGATGGTGGCCCACCACGGGAGCCCCGTCGTCGCGTGGATGACATCCAGCGACCGAATGGCGATGTCCGACAGCGAATAGCCTTCATATCGGAAGCAAACGCGCAAGCTCCGATCAGAATCAACTCCATCATCAAGCAGCGCCCGTATATTAACGTACCCAAGTCAGCGACCGAAGAGTATTCGATGGAGCCTGCGGAGTCAACAGCAACATCACAGTAAAGCCACCATCGTGTCAGAACTGAAAGCGCTGGAGGCGTGCGCAATCTTCATTCTACTATACCAGCAGCTTCCAGAGCCTGGTCGATAGCTTCCGTGGGCGACGCCGCAACGATCCGGTCATCGTCAAGCACTCTGTGTCAGGTGGAAGGGGGAAATCGCACCACAACAACCCGTCAATACTTCACCCACCCTTGCAATGTCGCTGCCGCCAGATAACCGGATCCAATGCGGATACATACCCCGTCACAGGTGAGGAAGAAAACGACCGCCCGCCGAAGCTGTGCGTGGGGATAAGCTGCACAGCCCCCAGTTGAGTGGCGTGTTCGAAGCGCAGCGTGCGTCCAGTCGCGATGCGCGGGGCGCTGCATAGTTACAAGCACACACAGGGAGATCCAGGCGGTGAAAATCGAGGAGCGCGTGCAGCAGGCCAAGGATGAGGAGGGGAAGAGTCTGGACGACGCACCTGCGGCCCATGGAGCGCGCCATGGCCAGCGCGGCCGGCTGCGTGCGACGCATTTGGAGGAGCACCATCACTTCCGAGCGAGCGGTTGTTTTCTGGATGACATCAGTGGCGGGGCGGTGTTGGCCGCAAACCACTGGAATCCCTCGCTTTACTGACATGAGCATTTCGTTTTGCGCTTCAAGCGTTTGCAATCGTATCGGCTAGGTGATTGGTTGATTTAGCGGCAAATATCTTGCGATCGGCTTCCTATTGGATAAAACATGGTACTAAAGCAGGAATGTTGCTGAAGCAAAACAGGAATGTTGGTGTAGCACAAGTACCGGTACGCTGCAACATGTACTTGCCCGCCCTCTTCGACTCGAGTATTCCTGCCTGGGCTCAACATCGACCCACTGGAACACTGATGGAGTAGATCTGGTTCGAAGTCAGCACGAGGATGGTGTCGTCGTTGGCGATCTGCACACCGAGAAGCTGCTGGTCGCCGAGCTCAACGACATGTTGCTTGCGAGTGTGCGCCTCGCGCTCTTCCTCTGTGCTGCTGCCGTGGTACACGAACACGCGCCGCTCGAATTCGCCAATGCATGCGAACGACCCCAACGGGTGGAACGACATGAACTTCTTCTCCTGCTTGGAGGCCTGCACGAAGCCGAACGCTGGCAGTGTCGTCACGTGTCGTAAGACCAGTCGAGCCAGAGCCACGTTCAGCTCGAAGACCACGCCGTGCACATCACTGCGAAACAGCAGCGTCGACTTGAAGTCGCTCGAGCCGTCCACGCGAGCGCTCGAGCACAAGAACTGGAAATTGCGGCAATCAATGTCTAGCTGCTCTTGCACCACCTTCTGCTTTAGATTCACCAGCAGCAATGCAGCCTTGGCATTCGGGTCTCCGTTGTCACACTCCTCAAAGCCACTGAGGATGGAATCCGCCGTGGGGACCTCCAGCGGCCGTTCGTGACTCCCAGCCACGTTCGCTCTGGTGTAGCGAGCGGAGACATCAGGAGCTCCGTGAAGAGGCTCGTCAACGGAGCTGAACGGCGTGCTGGACTTGTGGAAACGCTGCTCCAACGGCGTCTTAAAGTCCAACGAGGCTAATTCACGCGGGTCCTTGGGCTTGGCGATATCTCCGTGGAAGCCAATCCCCGCTCGTGGGGCATTTGAAAGCAACTCAGTCATTTCGGCGTCATCCAAATCGTCGTCTTGGTGCGGCCGCTTGTGACTCACAGTGGGCGATGCCTTACCAACTTCTCCGACTTCTTCGATCGACGACTGCACATCTTTCTCTGCCAGTAACTCCATGAGCAATTGGTGTGCTCCTTCAACGAGCAGCACCACCTCTGGCCCCGTGAAGGAGATGTACGTCGGCAGCGACGACACCACCGCGATCCCCACGGTCGTGTGCACCAGTCCAACGCAGCCACTGTCGATCTCCATCTCACTCCCAGATGCAGCAGCAGGCGTAAATACACCGACCATCGACAGGCGGAACGCTCCATCAGCCTCAGTGCCCGCCAGTGGTTCAGCCACCACGGCGTGAAGACGCTGATCTTGCTCGTCATAGGACGCACCCAATAGCAGCATGGGCACAACGCCCAACGGCGCGCATTCGTAGATGATGCTCCATCTCGCTCCTTCCTGGTCGCTTTCCGCCTTCAGGAAGTACAGCATGCCGTGCCCGTCACAGTACACGACCACCCCCTTCGCCGCGACTTGCACTGATACGTTTTCTTGCCGCCCCGCGCAGATCGGGAAACTGCGCAGCTTGAGCAGCTTCACCCCCTCCGCCTTGCGGTCGATGATTTGCATCAACTCGTAGTCGGCGCTCACGAAGTAGGCGACGCTGGCGCCGAAGCTATTGCCAAGGAACGGGTCGGCTGCGAGCGCGTTGTAGTGCACGCGCGCCTCCCAATGCGCCTTGCGCATGCTCTGGCTCGCGTCGAGCGGCGGCAGAGCAGCAACGGGCAACGCCGCCGCGCGCTTCGCGATCCCGTCCGTGGATAGCACGTAGCGGTCGAATTCCTTGTCGATCAGCACGCGGTCCACCTGCATCGCTTCTGCCTTGGTCGTGCGTGAAGCGTGTCAATCTTGTTGGATCTTGCCGGTGTTCTTGCGGAATTGAGACTGCGTGTGGTGGCAGTTGAACCTCAAGCAAGTGATCGTTTCTATTCAACGGGACGTGACCAAACTTGAGCCGAGCCGAGCCGCCTACCAAGCCGATCCAAGCCAGCAAGTGGGTAATTTACGCAGCCATCAAAATCCATCGATCGATTTAGACAAATATACTCCTCATTAATCTAATATCCTGTGAAAAGATATGGTAGAAACTGCCAAGCGAGCGGATCATTTGAGTCGGCGCCGCTTGATGCCACAACGTGGATCACGAAGATGAAGCAGCCCAGCGCCCCGTCGGTGGTGGACGTGCAGCACCAGATTCGCGCGAATGCGTCGCAGCTGCAGGACTACTTCTCGGACCTGTATTCGTGGGAGAAGACTATCGGCAAGGACGACGCGGCGCGTCAGCGAGCGCCGAAGAGCGCGACGCAAGCGGTGCCACCGCCACGAGCTGCAAAGGTTGTGGCTGTTCGTGGAGATGGAAGCGCGGATGTTAAATCCTCTGTTGGCCAAGCGAAGAAGCCAGATGCACATACCTACGACAAAGGCTACAAGCGGTGGGATCAGTTCGACGTGGTACGCAATGTCTGCCGTTGCTGTTGTCTGCTTCGTATTGGCGATCACTAAATGACGAATGCTATAGGATGCCGCACTAAAGGAAGCCGACGAGAACTCTTCAGCACCACAAGAGATAAAGGAAGACCCGTCACCGCCGCCACGAGGTGCGGCCGTTCCACGTCGAGTAGTTACAACAAGCAAACCTTCTGCCGTCAGCAAGAGCTCGAAGAGTCGGGAAGAGCTGGAGCGGGAAGACGGCAACGCTCACTATAAGCGCGGCGACTACGTCGCAGCCATCAAGAGCTACACGCGTTGCTTGGGTTACAATCCGCAGAATGCTGTGGTGCTGTCGAACCGTGCCATGGCGTTCCTCAAGAACCGCGAGTTCGCCAATGCTGAGGACGACTGCACGTTGGCGTTGAAAGCGGATCCGACACACGTCAAGTCGTATTCCCGGCGAGGCACCGCACGCAACTCCCTGGGCAAGCACCGACTCGCACTGCTGGACTTTCAACGTGCCGCTACGTTGGATCCAAAGAGCCGCCAGGTCCAGACACAGCTTCAGTCGACGCGTGAGCTGATTCGAACGGCGATTAAACGCGCTCCAAGCCGCACGAACTGCTCCATCGAAGTGGTTGGCGAGTCTCCCACAGTGAAGCAGTCTGGCCCAGGACAAGAGGAGGATGGCAGCGATAACAAGGAAAACCTGGCATCGCAGCCGATGAAGGGGCCATCAACTGGTCATGTGCTGACGAAGAAAGAGTCTTCGCCGCTTGCAGTGGCAGATTCTTCCCCAGCTGAGCAGTCGTCTGCTATCCCGCCACCGCCACATATGGAGGGACAAACGAAGAAGCCAAGCACGGCGATTTTGCCAAAACTGCCGAAGAAGGCACCTGCTTCGTCGTACGAGTTCGGCCGTGTGTGGAAATCGCTCGCTATGCGGGGAGACTCGGGTCAGCAGAAGCGCTTGCTTGGGTTACGTGCGGACTACCTGCGAATGATTGATCCGCACAACGTTGGCACGATCTTCAAGACCGCGATCGAGTCGGA